>JAXCGZ010017737.1:17500-42874 GCA_037179515.1 Halocaridina rubra | reverse complement strand
ACTGGTCGGTGCAGCACAACTGATTTTTCCCATGCACCTCCAGACTCTGGAACTCTTTTCCTCCTTGTGTCTTTCCTAATTCTTATAACCTATCTTCCTTAAAAAAAGCGGATCTATAGTCATCTCAGGGCCTAATCCTGACATGTCTTTAGGTATTCTTTACTTCGACCAATCTTCCAGCCTGTCCTTTTCATATTGTGTATCATTCTTTTATTTGTGCCTTGTCATTAAACTTTTACTTTTTTTCTATTGAGGGCAGTTTTATTACCTGTCTCGGTGTCACACTGATAAAATGAAAAATGCTAAAGTTGCATTGTGAGGGGATTACCACGCACACACGCACAAGCAGAGTGCAGAATATTTATAGTTGGGATTTTTATAATTTAGTCACACTTGATTTTTTTTCCAGTAAGAGGTAAATTCATAATCACGAAAATATACCATTATTTTTGCGCAGTAAATGCTCTCCAGATTTATTCTCTCTATATTTTTTTTCCCACTTCACTCCAAGGTGTATGTCTTTGCTGGGTTTGAGTTTATTTCATTATTTTATTTTTTTATTTGTATTTATTTATTTGTTTTATACTCATTTGTATATTAAAATAAGTATTTTATTTATATGTCTATTTATTGTATTGTTTGTTTACCTCTATTTATTATTTATGTAGACATGTATTTATTCATATTTTTATCAGTTTATTTATTCACATATTCATATATTTTATTTATTTACGTATATGGTCTTTTATTCCGAGATTCTAGTTTTATAGTAATTGTGCAATTATATATATTGCTTCCTTTCAGTACTATAAATATTCCCATATTTATATATTTTATTTATTTACGTATATGGTCTTTTATTCCGATATTCTAGTTTTATAGTAATTGTGCAATTATATATATTACTTCCTTTCAGTACTATGGTCGGGTACCGCTTCCGAAGATGCACCTCCGGTTTTCTTTCGCACTTGCCACTGGCACCTTGGTGCTACTTTTCATCCTTATCTCTTCCCCTATGGCTGAAATTATGTTGTTGAAGGACAAAAATAGTGTTCTTTGTCTAACCTTCCTAAAGATTATTAATTCTTTTCGCCATCTTTTATATCAGTGGTCCACCCCAAAATATGACCTAACCTAACTGCCTATTGAGTCGTCAAATTTTACATTAGCTTCTTTGGGTCAATATTTATTATTATTATTATTATTATTATTATTATTGTAATTTTATTATTAGTATTAGTATTATTGATTTATGAATATGTATACGTTTTATTCAGTTATCTCTTTATTCATAGTTTATTTATAATTGTATATACATCTGTTAATTCTAGTGTAATATTAATTTTCTAAGTGAGTTGTATTGCTGTTAAGTTGTACCCATCCTCCGCCTTGTACTTCTTTACTCATTTACTTGTCTACCTATAACTGTAGTCTTAAATTTTGTAGCATAAGAACCATAGTAAAAATGTAAATAGCTACATTTTTTATATAAAAAATATTAATTTGAATTACAAGATTCAAAAACTTCATGAAACGTAACTCCCCGTCTTCTGGCCGGTTCATTTTTTGCCTCACTAACACAAATCTATTCTTAATACTATGAATGTATTTAGCATTTACTGTTTCCTCACTTAGCGTATGTCATTGATTAACATTGAAATACAAGTATGTTTGTATTTATGTGGACTGGTGGATTTTCCAGTGTACTGATTTTGTTTTTAATTTTTTCTAATGAGATTAAAGTAATTATTGTTATTATTATTATTATTATTATTACTATTACTACTAATACTGCTATTATTATTGTTACCGTTATTATTATTTTTAGTAATTATTATTTTTATTATCATTATTATTACTATTATTATTTGTATCATAATTATTGTTATTATTATTATTATTACTTTTTATTATTATAATTACTACTACTACTATTATTACTACTACTACTACTGTTAGTACTACTACTTGTTATTATTATTGTTACAATTATTATTATTAATTATTATTGTTATTATTATTATTATTATTATTATTATTACTATTATTGTTGCCACAATTAGCCGTGGAAGCTCCAACTTTACTTCGTTGGAGCTTCCACGTTGATCTGCCTCACCGCGAAGAGGTTTGTGGCATGAGGCAGTCCTAAATAAGCTAATTTTTAAATAAGCTAAGTATTCCTATATAGCTATAACCCCCTAAAGCTAAATGTATTACAGCTAAAAATATTAACTCTAAATTACCTTAGATATCCATGAGAGGATATCGTCGTTTCATTACGCCCCAAAACACAGTTCGGACTGTTTCGGTCCTCCCGAACTCTGCTTAACGGAGGCAAACAAACAAACAAACAAATATTTTTGTTTGTCCCTAACGTACTCACGTATTGCTTAGTCTCCGTCCCTGACGTACTCACGTATTGCTTAGTCTCCGTCCCTAACGTACTCACGTATTGCTTAGTCTCCGTCCCTAACGTACTCACGTATTGCTTAGTATCCGTCCCTAACGTACTCACGTATTGCTTAGTCTCCGTCCCTAACGTACTCACGTATTGCTTAGTCTCCGTCCCTAACGCACTCACGTATTGCTTAGTCTCCGTCCCTAACGCACTCACGTATTGCTTAGTCTCCGCCCTAACATACTCACGTATTGCTTAGTCTCCGTCCCTAACGTACTCACGTATTGCTTAGTCTCCGTCCCTAACGTACTCACGTATTGCTTAGTCTCCGTCCCTAACGTACTCACGTATTGCTTAGTCTCCGTCCCTAACGCACTCACGTATTGCTTAGTCTCCGTCCCTAACGCATTCACGTATTGCTTAGTCTTCGTCCCTAACGCACTCACGTATTGCTTAGTCTCCGCCCTAACGTACTCACGTATTGCTTAGTATCCTTCCCTAACGCACTCACGTATTGCTTAGTCTCCGTCCCTAACGCACTCACGTATTGCTTAGTCTCCGTCCCTAACGCACTCACGTATTGCTTAGTCTCCGTCCCTAACGCACTCACGTATTGCTTAGTCTCCGTCCCTAGCGCACTCACGTATTGCTTAGTCTCCGTCCCTAACGCACTCACGTATTGCTTAGTCTCCGTCCCTAACGTACTCACGTATTGCTTAGTCTCCGTCCCTAATGTACTCACGTATTGCTTAGTCTCCGTCCCTAACGTGCTCACGTATTGCTTAGTATCCGTCCCTAACGTACTCACTTATTGCTTAGTATCCGTCCCTAACGTACTCACGTATTGCTTAGTCTCCGTCCCTAACGCACTCACGTATTGCTTAGTCTCCGTCCCTAACGCACTCACGTATTGCTTAGTCTCCGCCCTAACGTACTCACGTATTGCTTAGTCTCCGTCCCTAACGTACTCACGTATTGCTTAGTCTCCGTCCCTAACATACTCACGTATTGCTTAGTCTCCGTCCCTAACGTACTCACGTATTGCTTAGTCTCTGTCCCTAACGCACTCACGCATTGCTTAGTCTCCGTCCCTAACGCACTCACGTATTGCTTAGTCTCCGTCCCTAACGCACTCTCGTATTGCTTAGTCTCCGCCCTAACGTACTCACGTATTGCTTAGTATCCTTCCCTAACGCACTCACGTATTGCTTAGTCTCCGTCCCTAACGCACTCACGTATTGCTTCGTCTCCGTCCCTAACGCACTCACGTATTGCTTAGTCTCCGTCCCTAACGCACTCACGTATTGCTTAGTCTCCGTCCCTAACGCACTCACGTATTGCTTAGTCTCCGTCCCTAACGTACTCACGTATTGCTTAGTCTCCGTCCCTAACGTGCTCACGTATTGCTTAGTCTCCGTCCCTAACGTACTCACGTATTGCTTAGTCTCCGTTCCTAACGAGGGCGGAAGCAAGGCGCTTCCACATCCGAGGAATTGCATCCCAGAATGTGCTCCACTTTTTCTGGGAGCTGTCTGGAAGCTTCTCCCAGATGTTCGATCATGTCGCCCTCTACTTCTTCTTCTTCTTCCTCTATTTGCGTTCCCATTTTCATATGGGGTCGCATCTCTTCACTAGTCGTCTCCACTGGTTCCGGTCCATCACTTGCTCCTCCCCCAGCTGTCTCTCTGAGATCCTCCTTCAGTCGGTCCTTCCACCGTAGTTTAGGTCTTCCTCGTCTACGTCTGCCCTCCACGTCCATCTCCATCACTCTCACACCCACGTAGTCTTCTTCTCTCCTCTTCACATGACCGAACCACTGTAATCTCCTCTCCTGCGCTTTCGCCGACGCCTCCACCATCTTCACTGTACCTCTGATCCGGTCATTTCGTATCCTGTCCTCCCTCGTCACCCCACACATCCACCTCAGCATTCTCATTTCTGCGACACCTATCTTCCTTTCTTGAACCTTTTTCACCGGCCACGTCTCCGCTCCGTACAGCAACGCTGGTCTCACAACTGACTTGTACACATTTCCTTTCACTCTAGCACTGATTTTCTTGTCACATAGCACCCCTGATGTTCTCTTCCAGCTGTTCCACGCTACCTGGATCCTATGATCAATCTCTCTCTCTAGGTCTCCATCCTTCGTTACGTAGGAGCCGAGGTATTTGAAGGTTTCCGCCTTTGGGAGCTTGTGGTCTGAGGACGAACTCTCCGGCGGAGAGCACCGCCAGCATTGCACTCGCAGTCTTCTTCTTCTTCTTCCTCTATTTGCGTTCCCATTTTCATATGGGGTCGCATCTCTTCACTAGTCGTCTCCACTGGTTCCGGTCCATCACTTGCTCCTCCTCCAGCTGTCTCTCTCTGAGATCCTCCTTCAGTCGGTCCTTCCACCGTAGTTTAGGTCTTCCTCGTCTACGTCTGCCCTCCACGTCCATCTCCATCACTCTCACACCCACGTAGTCTTCTTCTCTCCTCTTCACATGACCGAACCACTGTAATCTCCTCTCCTGCGCTTTCGCCGACGCCTCCACCACCTTCACTGTACCTCTGATCCGGTCATTTCGTATCCTGTCCTCCCTCGTCACCCCACACATCCACCTCAGCATTCTCATTTCTGCGACACCTATCTTCCTTTCTTGAACCTTTTTCACCGGCCACGTCTCCGCTCCGTACAGCAACGCTGGTCTCACAACTGACTTGTACACATTTCCTTTCACTCTAGCACTGATTTTCTTGTCACATAGCACCCCTGATGTTCTCTTCCAGCTGTTCCACGCTACCTGGATCCTATGATCAATCTCTCTCTCTAGGTCTCCATCCTTCGTTACGTAGGAGCCGAGGTATTTGAAGGCATCCGCCTTTGGGAGCTTGTGGTCTGAGGACGAACTCTCCGGCGGAGAGCACCGCCAGCATTGCGCTCGCAGTCTTCTTCTTCTTCTTCCTCTATTTGCGTTCCCATTTTCATATGGGGTCGCATCTCTTCACTAGTCGTCTCCACTGGTTCCGGTCCATCACTTGCTCCTCCTCCAGCTGTCTCTCTCTGAGATCCTCCTTCAGTCGGTCCTTCCACCGTAGTTTAGGTCTTCCTCGTCTACGTCTGCCCTCCACGTCCATCTCCATCACTCTCGCACCCACGTAGTCTTCTTCTCTTCACATGACCGAACCACTGTAATCTCCTCTCCTGCACTTTCGCCGACGCCTCCACCACCTTCACTGTACCTCTGATCCGGTCATTTCGTATCCTGTCCTCCCTCGTCACCCCACACATCCACCTCAGCATTCTCATTTCTGCGACATCTATCTTCCTTTCTTGAACCTTTTTCACCGGCCACGTCTCCGCTCCGTACAGCAACGCTGGTCTCACAACTGACTTGTACACTTTTCCTTTCACTCTAGCACTGATTTTCTTGTCACATAGCACCCCTGATGTTCTCTTCCAGCTGTTCCACGCTACCTGGATCCTATGATCAATCTCTCTCTCTAGGTCTCCATCCTTCGTTACGTAGGAGCCGAGGTATTTGAAGGCGTCCGCCTTTGGGAGCTTGTGGTCTTGCATGAACAGGTCGCCGACTCCTTGTGTCACATTGCACTCCAGGTACTCCGTTTTCTGTCTGCTCACCTTCAGTCCGTAATCCTCCAGCAAACCCCTCCATAGCTCCAACCTCTCTTGCAATTCTTCACGGCTCTCGGAGACCAAAACAATATCGTCTGCAAAGAGCATGCTCCATGGTGCCTCCTTTGTCACTTCCTCCACCATCACATCCATGAGAAGGTTAAATAGATAGGGGCTAAGAGCTGATCCCTGATGGAGTCCAACTTTCACCTGAAAAGGCGTATTTTGTTCTAAGTCTATTTTTGGTTTTAGCTTCTCTTCCTGTATCTTACATTTTTTTTAATCTTTCTACTTTTTTATTTTTTATTTTTTATTTTTTCATCTTTTTCTATAATTTGCTTTACCTCCCATACATTTATTTTTTTTATTCTTCATTTCTTTACATTCTCCTCTCTCGTTTTTTTCATGATATACTCTTCCTTTCTTCTTTGCATTTTTCTTCTTCGTATTTTGCAATTTTAACCTTTTCTTCGTTCTGCTCCGTTTTTCGTCTTCCTTTATTCTGTCACATTCTCATTCTTCGTTTTTTCTTCAGTTTATATTTTTCCCTCATTTCTCATTTTTCTTCAGTTGCGTGTAGAGACTGGAAGAGAGAGAGAGAGAGAGAGAGAGAGAGAGAGAGAGAGAGAGAGAGAGAGAGAGAGAGAGAGAGAGAGAGAGAGAGCATCAGCAGTAACTAGGAGGATTCATTAAATAAGTTGTGAAAATTCATTATAAGAGGTTTGGAAAAAACAGAAATATAAACAGAATTGGAAGAGAATGAAAGAAAGAGAGGAAAGGAAAAGGAGAATTACGGCTGGATGACCTTCCTGTCGCCCCTCCGTGGGCTCGACCCCAGCTCCGTCACATCAAGAAACGACCATTCTACCACCACGCTACTTCTGGCCCAAGGTTACGTTAGGTTAGGTGATTTGCCTCATAAATATGAATAACCCTAAACTCCTGGGGTTACTGTCCTTTACGAGATCCGGGCTCTTTCCCTTGAGTACAAATTGCTAAATACAGACATTAATACATACCAATGAATCTGTTTACCCATTGCAACAAAGAACAGTCGATCTAGTCGTACGCCCGTTGTTAAAAAACTTTTTTTATTCCATTTGTTATCTGTTACACCTGCATGCAAGGTCATGTGCAGTGTCCCAAAATGTGTTTTTCGTTGTGATGTACATTTCATATTTCATATAAGTTATTGTTCAGTAATGTTTATATCTATGATTGCACAGTAACTTACGTGTATTTCCAACACGTACTGTAGGAAGAACTGCGGTGTACAGTAACTCTTGAAAAAGAAAGAATTATTACTGCACAGTAAAACAATGATATATATATATATATATATATATATATATATATATATATATATATATATATATATATATATATATATATATATATATATATATATATGAGCTGCGGGAGTGCATCAAACATGTACTTCGAATACCAATAGGTCCATCCATCTCCTAATACACACGTCTTTTGTGTGTGTGTGTTTGTGCGTTATATATATATATATATATATATATATATATATATATATATATATATATATATATATATATATATGAATGTATGTATATATGTATTTATGTATGTATGTATATAGATAAATATTTTATGAATGCTGTTTGGATTAGACTAGATTCCTTAGACAGCAGTTTGTAGATGAGTTTATAATATATTCGTTTGTCGGTGTTTTAGTCGTTTGTAGATCTCTGGAGCTGTCATTGGTGGTTGTTACCGTAAGGGTGAGGGTAGCCCCTAAGAAGAAAAGAATCCAGCCTCTATGGTTTAGGTTGAGTTAACCTCCCCCCCTGAATACTTCCCGTCGCCCTGCCATAAATACCGGCATTCTAGAAGTGAGAATCTTATGTCGTTGACCTCTCTCTTCTCTCAATCAGATGTCTTTGGATTTTAGCTCTCGATATGTGTCTGCAGTGTTGTTTCTTGCATAACATAATAAAAAAACATGTGGTGGTGTGTGATATCCAATCCAGCGTTGTTAGAATATGAAGAAATGGGTTAGGTAATTTTAATCACAATATTTTATCTCTATATAGTTTGGCACTATGCATAGTCTGATTTCACGCTTTTTTTTTAATATGATCGGTATTCTTGAGGAAAAACATTTTTGGTTGTCGATGACAAAATACCAAGCTGACGTAAGAAAGTTGTTGTGCATGACCTATACAGATCCCGAGAAGTTTGGCCAAGTTCTCTCCTTGTTTAATTGTGGAAAGGGTTGAGGGCTCGGTGTAGGAGAAAAAAGTCCCGTCTTATCATGTGACATGAGAAGTAGGAAGTATAAGAATGTTGAGGGAGTGTAGGAGTGGAAGAAGCCTCAGTCTCCATCTGCCATCAGAATGTGTGTCTATGTATACAATAGAATGTAATAGGGTGGCGCAAGAACTGGGAAAACTTCTTTTACTGTACAATAAAGCAACTCATTATATAAGCAGATTAGAATAGATTGTAGAGAGAATATTTATTAGATCATCTTTTGTCTCCTTAATTGTGTGAACTATCTCTTTTGGCCAGTCAGTATGCAGGACACGATTAGATGCTCAGGCAATTTTATATATCGACGTATTAGCAGTAGGCATGAATCGCACACTAATCATTCTCTTGTTAGCCGATATTTTTCATATTTCTGCTGGATACAGTCTCTCTCTCTCTCTCTCTCTCTCTCTCTCTCTCTCTCTCTCTCTCTCTCTCTCTCTCTCTCTCTCTCTCTCTCTCTCTCACGCACAGAAAGAGAGAATGATTCCTTCATTTTTATATATTTTCTATTACTATTTACAGTTTGTCGTTATATTGGTGTGTTACTGAAATACGCATACATAAAATGTAGCTCTTTATTATTATTATTATTATTATATATATATATATATATATATATATATATATATATATATATATATATATATATATATATATATATTATATATATATCTATATATATATATATATATATATATATATATATATATATATGTATATATTAGGTTTCTGTTCCAATTATAGAGTTACTAGAGGCCATTTCTGTTAAAACGATAATATTCTTGTCAGAATAATAAAGTCCTAATATACAAAGCCATTTGTTTGTGCGAGTGTGTGTGTTTAATGGAGTTATTACATGTACAAAGTAATTATTTGGCTGGAAAATTTAAACCAGGCTACATATTGTATAGATATATACTGCTAATTTCATTTGAAGATTTCTTAGAAATAGAATGAGAATTATTGTAACGGATGTAATCATAAAATAGTTTTTTCTTCTTTCAGTTTAAGAGAACTTCTACCCTTAAAGTGTTTTTATATTCATTAATTTTATTTATTTTTCTTACCTTATTAGATATTTTTCAAGAGAAATGTTATTTGGATCATTAGATTTCAGGTTGTCCTTATATATCCAGTAACTTTATTTCACGCATTTTTCATCTAGAAGTTTGTATTTTTTTTTTTATGATTGCGACACCAGGACGGGTTAAAATATGAATAAATTTGCCCTTCTCGAGCCTGAGCACGAAGAAAACATAAAGTAAAAAGAAACATTGAGGAGTGTTGTGACTTGTCAGATGGGAAGGGATGATAAGAGATGTGTAACGAATATCAGAGAATGTTCGGTGTAGATAATACATTCGTCGTTAAACTTTATCCTTATAATCGAAGAGTTTGACAAAGTGGGGAATCTTCTTATTTTTATAACTTTGGTTTTGGCCAGTAGCGGCATAGACTACGTAAACTTCCGCTATTTTCCAGGTCCGGTCAACACTCCTCTTGTTTGACCACCTGCCCACACCTGCTCTCTCTCTCTCTCTCTCTCTCTCTCTCTCTCTCTCTCTCTCTCTCTCTCTCTCTCTCTCTCTCTCTCTCTCTCTCTCTCTCACACACACACACACACACATACACACACGCACACACAGGTGTCCTTTCTCTTCAAGAAACCCCTTTCCTTTTATTTCGTTTCTAGAGGCATCCAACATCTTCCAGGTAATTCCTTTGTGAAGGAATACAGGAAAAAATGTACGGTATATAGGTGTTCCACCTAGCCCTCTGCCTCTTGCCCTCCTTGGTGACATCCTACCTCCTCCTCATGCTCTTCCTTCTTTGACGTGTACAGCGATGACCTCTTCCTCCTCCGGATTCCTAACACCCACCTTCCTCCGTCTGTTACCCACCTCCTCCTTTCTGGCTCCCCCCCCGGCGAGTCAAGTTTCTATGCAAATTGTTCTTTTAACGGTTAGTGACTGACTCTTTATTGGCAGTGACCTTGATTCAATGTCAGATCCGTTTTTCTCATTTGGAGTAAGAGGAGGGGGTGGGCTTTCGAAATATGTAAATTTCGGGATATTTAGACGACTTATGTATGATTACCATTTGTATGTCGCCATTACTTAATATGCCTATTGTAAAACCTTCATCCCAACTTCATTTCCATCTTCATAACTGGTTCTGTTTTCTGGGAAATGTACGAATGCTGCCTATAAGAAATATCCCAAAATATATATATATTTTTTTATCTGTCCATCAAGTTCTTGGGTGATGTCACTATCTTACAAGAAGTTCATTGAAACCGGTTTTCTCATGTGCGTAATTGGAAGTCTGGCTAGAATTCATGATTTTCTACATTTTCAGGAAAATATACATGTTATGACGAAAGGGTCAAAGAATTTTCATGTATTTTATTATTGTTTCGTATGAAGGTTACTTCATATGGAGAAAAGCTTGCAGTGTGGGGAATATATATATATATATATATATATATATATATATATATATATATATATATATATATATATATATATATATATATATATATATATATATATATATATATATATATATATATATATATATATATATATTCCGCACACACACAAAATATGTGTTAGAATATTGAAAGATCTCATATCTTCATGTCAGTAGAAAATATAATACAAACTGTTATAAAGCCCAAAGAACGACGTCACTGTGAGTACATTAACGTTTAACTAAAAAACTGAGAATGAATTTACCCAGAGTAATATGTAGACGACTATCTTTACCTAGAGAACTCTTGAAGTTGTCTCCATTCAGTCATTAGCGCTTTGTTATGTTGTTATCATGGTGTGATATCGCTTTGTAGTTATCAACCGACCAGGCGCCTGTAGTGTGTGTGATGTATAGGAGAACATCGCGTGACTGATGTTCGTTTTGCTGGCTTTATGAATGCTTTATATGTCGTTGTTGTCGTCATCAAAATTATCTAACCCTGATGGGGAGATATTTTTATATACAAATAATTTTGATAAATTTAATAAAATCATTCTTTGTGTTTTCTCTCATTCGTTTCAAGAACACTATATATTATATATATTTTTAAATTTTTTATATTGTGTTCCAGTGTATAATACAATTTTATTTCCTGTCGTTATTTAATGGTGTGCATATATTAATCATTTATGCATGCAAGTATTGCTACACATCGGAAGGGGGAGGGAAATTCTTGATACACATATGTATTGTAGTTATGTATTGGCTCTTTTGGGTGTAAAGGGGGGTTTACACGGTCAAACGGTTCGTCGAACGCGGTTCGACAGGCAAGTGTTTGAAGTGATGTTCGAACGTGTGAACGGGGTATTTGGTTGTCGAACACGGAACGTGTTCGACAACCAAATACCCCGTTCATACGTTCGAACATCACTTCAAACACTTGTCTGTCGAGCCGCGTTCGACGAACCGTTTGACCGTGTAACCTCCCCTTAAAACACAGAAGAGGTGTTAGCGGTGTATGCGCGTCTCTGGTTCAGTGTTTGACAGACCATTGTTCAAAGTGCATTGAATAGAAACAGGAGAACCAGGCGATGAATAATATAGGATGCGGGCGTTGAAATAATAAAACAAAAGTTACTTTATGCTGTCTAACTATCTTATATAGTTTATAATGCGTTATAGTACAGATGTATAAGAGAGATTCGCAAAAGCTTGAGTGATAAACGTATAAGGAAATAAAAAAAAATATGCATTTGACAGTTCAAGCTTAAAAAATCCTGATTATCGAATGGGAGAGAGAGAGAGAGAGAGAGAGAGAGAGAGAGAGAGAGAGAGAGAGAGAGAGAGAGAGAGAGAGAGAGATAATACATTATTACTTGTAGAGGAACTTTCCACATTTGACTCGCTTGCCTATTGAATGCGGATAAAAAAAAGGAGATACATTTATATACCAAATATACACTTTTCAGATAAATCTCATAATTATTTAGTCAAGTTTTGTGAACTCAGTAATTAGATTCGTGATTTTGTTGTCGAATCTTGTACGCAAAAATTAGATCTCTTTATTGTATTATCAGATCTTGTTATAGGTTTTATACCTTCATACCCCATTTCATATAACCTTTTGAATATGTAACTTCAAGATGATTAGTATGACCCAGTGTCTGTTTCATATTCTTTTGGTAGTTTGGTTACAGATCTTTACAGGATCAGAAGGGATTCCCCCACTTTTAGGGAAAGAAGATGTTTTTTGTTGCTTTAATGTATATGCGTAACAAGCATACACTATTTTTTCTGCAAACATAGCAATACTACTGGCTTTGATGTTTTTGTTAACGTCTTTGATCAATATTATGGCAAAATGTATTTTTATTAGTAGTAGAATAATCAACCCTAAAGTCACTTTATCTTATCTCCTTTTCCATTAAACCCCCTCCAAAGAAAAATAAAAATTCCGGATATTTAGGTCTTTATCTTGATAAATGATGAGTTCAGCGATATTGACGTGTGTTTCTTTATTAAATTTTTTTGACAATATGTTGCTGTTATTTATCTCTTATGATGATAATAATCACAATAATTATAATTATTATTATTTATCGTTGCATCCCTGACAGTGTGTTCAGGTTGCTGACATTTTTTCTTGAAACCGGTAACAAATTTAAAGAGAGAGAGAGAGAGAGAGAGAGAGAGAGAGAGAGAGAGAGAGAGAGAGAGAGAGAGAGATCATATCCGGCCAAAAAACCGGAAGCCGAAACAAGGAGTGGGTGGGAACCATGTGTATTTGTGTATATGTGTGTGCTCATCTCCGTGTGTATATATGTGTTTGTGTGTATTCAGGCAGGATTACCTATGTTTATGATACTTCTGATTGTCGACTTTAGGGCGTGGGCGTTATATTTGGGTTTGTGGTGTTTCATTATGGCGGAGGAAGGGGTGGAGGATCACCACCTCCTACAGAGTAGGAGGTGTGTGAGGCCTCTCTCTATTCGATTTGATCATTTCATATTCCCGGTTTCAGTGGAATACTCCAGTAACCCACATATGATATTTTGTGAAAACTAATCCTCTATTTCATGTATTTACCGAGTTTTTTCCTCTTGCTATTCTGGTGATGTTTTTTTTTTTTTTTTTACATATATTTGTGAATATTTTATATAACGTTTTACAGAGGTGTCTCATGATGAAACTTAGAGAATCCTTAATATATTTGGTTAATGCGGAAGAATTGGGCATAATGACACATTTGTTCCTTATACTAGTTTCTCCCTAATTTTAGATGTCCATTTTAGCTTTTGGTGTATTTGTTGTAGTGCTTGGATGTAGTTCTAATTTTCTCCGTTCACTCTCCTTTTTCATAACATAAAGATGGTTGCGCGAATATTTGGTTGATGTTGAATTATTTTTATTATTATTAGTCTGCCAAAAGTCAATCCTCTTTTCATTACAACATGTGAAGAGTCGATTCCGCACGACACGGATGTGCACCAATTTATATTTTCGATATTTTTTCCGAAGTGTTTGGACAGGCAAATGATTGACCGTGTTGCACAATGTAACTCAAGGCCACTTTCACACCAAAGTGGCAATGGGACGTGTCACGCCACTTCTGTGTGAAAGGTTTCATATATTTTCGGATGTTTGTTTTCAACTAGTGTCCCACGTGACATGTCACGTGAGGCGTGCCACTTTGGTGTTAAAGCGGCCTATTGCTAACACTGGGATTAGGTGTTAGCTGTTTTAACAGAGCAAAGCTATTATTTAGCAGCACGGAAAGCGTTTGCGTGGTGTGGCCACTCATTTGCCTTATATTACCTTAGAATCTTAACCCAACAACTTCATCTGTATTGTATGCCGTTTTATATATTTCCATTAATCTCCATTATGGGGTGGACACTGATAGGACTGAGCTTGGGAATTACGGAACATTCTTTACCTTAGTAAGGTTCCGAAATTGTCCTTAAGATTGAATAGCTAACTTTGGATAGAACTCATCTGGTTAAAGAAGCATGAGCGTCATATACCCTACTTAGCGTTTGTTAAATCTATCCCTAACGTAGTTGAATTCTAGGAGAACTCCCTCCGGGAAAATTGCCCTCCCTCCCGAAAAAAAAAACTACCTCCAGGACGATTACCCTCGAGATTATTGCCCCTCCCAAAAATACTCTCATTGATCATAGTTAAAATGGTAATTTTTTATCGGTTATCTTCAGTGGTAGGTTACTTAACCGAACCAAACCAAACCTAAAGTAACCTAACCTACCCTAAATATAACTATGATAAGTTTTTTTTTTTTTTTTTTTTTGGGGGGGGGGGCAATACTCCAAGGGGTAGTTGAGCGGTGGTTAGTTTTCCCAGGGGCAGTTGTCCAGATGCCATTTAGTTGAAGTCTTCTTCTTCTTCGTCTACATCTTTTCCCACTTTTATGTGGGGTCGATGTTGCTGGCCAGTTTTCTCCATTTGTTTCTGTACCATACCTCATCGCCCAGCAAACCTTTAGACCTCAGTGAGCTTTTAAAATGTGAAGAAAATATGTCTGGGAAAGGAACGAATCTCATTAGTAAATGCACTCCCTGGAGATAACGGATGCAGAAATGCTTTTAGTTAAAGTGAATCATGGCACTTGTTTATGTTGAGATTCTAGATACTTTCCTCATTATACCGGATTTTAAATTACCTTTTTCTCGAAGGCCCTGCTTTTGTTTCGGCCATTTTATGTACACCAAAGTGTGACGGTATTAAGTTGCCTACAAATTGAAGTGAATTAAGAGATCATTACCTGTGGTGTCAATTGATAGTCTGAAGTTGTTTTCTTTTTTTCCTATTTGGATGTGCTTTTGTTGTCGTTTTCTAGCTTTCTGTTTTTCCTTCAAATAGTCTTTGTCGTTTCTTTTAGTCTTTGGCTTCCTTTGAATGATTTCATTTGACGTTCGGTGCGTTTGATATTTTTTGTTTTAGTGAACAAAAGAAACATTTCGACAGTAGTTGTGATTCGTAATCGCCGGTTTTTCCTTTGACCTCTTTGACTTCAGCAGATTGGACAATCTTGATGTCTTTTTATGTTGATTAGTATATTGGGTAAATTTAATCACACCAGTCCATTCATCATCGCTGAAAATTGATTTCTTGTCTATAGTATGCGCTAAAACTCCCCTGATAATTACTTTTGCTGTTTGCAATAAAAACTAAAACTTACCTGATAATTGCTTTTGCTGTTTACAAGGAGAACTAAAACTCCTGATAATTGCTTTGCTGTATACAATGAGAACTAAGACTCCCCTGATAATTACTTTGTTGTCCGCGACTCTGAGGCGTCAGGTCGAAAGTTCGCGCCCCGTCACGGTCTGAGCTTAGCAAGGGCATGCACTCAGGGTAACAGTTACATCTGCCAAAACAAGTTCTTCGCTAAAAGGCAACCGTCCAAGCCCTTGGTTGAAAAGGGAGTCCGTGACGCAAAACCGGAACTAGTTTACAATGAGAACTAAAACTCCCCTGATAATTATTTTGTTCTTTACAGTGAGAGCCAAAACTCACCGGATAATTACTTTGCTGTTTACAATTAAAACTAAAATTTCCCAGGTTACTACTGTTAACTGTGCGATGTTAAGGAATCTTTTGAATCAGAAATTTTTATATGCCCTTTATTTTTCCGGTGAACGGAAATCTTCTTTAGAGTGTCATTAGAGTGAACAGTTATTTTTAGAGGTATTGTGTTATATAGATTTGAAGTGGATTTATATTCTCGTAACATTTGCACATACAGTTTGCCATGCTTTCACTCATCTTGAATCCAGATTTGTATTCTACATATGCGTTGAGATTTTTTCAGCTCTCGCATACATCTCAACTCTTTGAGATAGGTGTACTCTGCGCTTCTCACTCCCTTTCGACCTTTCAAACATAATTTTGAACTTTAAAGTCATATTAAAGCTTAATTGAAAGACCTCAAGCGACTAGGCTATGGCATTGATCAACTGACCGCCCCCCCCCCCCCTCTCTCTCTCTCTCTCTCCTCTCTCTCTCTCTCTCTCTCTCTCTCTCTCCCCCCCCCAGAATAAAGTATATTATAATAGGGTTGTTATATACAAAAGGGATTCTTTGTTGTATTCATGTGTATGTGAGAGAAAATCATAATTGTATCTGTATGTTAGCTAATAGTACTACTACTACTACTACTACTACTACTACTAATAATAATAATAATAATAATAATAATAATAGAAGGAGGAGGAAGAGCAGTATTAATGGCACTTTGAAAATTTAGAACAACGACTTTAAAGTTCTGCTTAGGACTGTCAGAGTGAAAGGTGTGTGTGTGTGTGTGTGTGTGTGTGTGTGTGTGTGTGTGTGTGTGTGGTGTGTGTGTAGTGAAAACCATCATCCAACCATTTAAAAAGTCATATGATGAAAATGACCTTCACGTCCTGAATTGCATTGAAGGTCAAACGGAGACGGGTTGAGAGATGACCTCATGACACTCATGACGTTTCTATTTTTATTTTATTTTTTTATGTTTGATTCCAACTTTTGGGTTACATTGTGTATGCTCACGCCCTTTTCTCCTTATAACTTAACTTCTAATCGACCTTAATGTATAGCAGGGTGAGTGGCAGGATTCTCTTTTCCTATGTGGTATAAGTGAATACCAGTGGTGTAGGTTGATGGAGCCAGCAGATTTTATTCTCAGTCAGTTTCAAACTTTCTTCAAGACATTCTTTGATGTACAAAGAAAATGAATGCTTTTGATGTTAAGGGGTGGAACCTTGAGATGTAAGTTGCGTTGCCTTGTTCGTCTGAGTGTGCGTTCGATCGTGTATGTGTGTGTGTGTGTGTGTGAGAGAGAGAGAGAGAGAGAGAGAGAGAGAGAGAGAGAGAATATGACAGTCGTGATAGGTCTTTGGCAAATAGCATGTTATGATCGGATTACCTCTTTGACGTGATGTCATTTTTAATTCTGGATTTAGGTTTTTCCTCTTTTGACTTTGCTTTAATTTCTTCATGTCTTTTATATTTATTGCAATCGTTGCATTAACGTTCTAGTACTCTAATAGATAATTTTCCATGCTGCTTCTTTGCAACAAATGTACTATCGGAAATAATATTCATTTTCAGTGCTCGTTGATTGGTCATTGGTGGGTTTCCGGATCTTTGGATTCATATTATTATTATTATTATTATTATTATTATTATTATTATTATTATTAACATTCTTAGTATTTTTTTTTAATAATTATTGTATTGAGTATGACATCTGTAATTTTCTTTAATGTGTGTTTGTATTTGTATCTCTGGCTTTTCGGTTATATTATTTTAGCCTCCTGCCAGTCTCTCTTCATGCTTTCGTCATTCACTTAAACCCCCCCCCCTTTGCTCCCATCCCCCCTCCTTTGCACGATGATGCTCAGTGATACCTCTCTCTCCACTTCCATCATTCCTCTTCTCTCATCTGTCTTATTCTGGAGATTTCTAATCCGATTAACTTTGGGAATTCAGGTGAAGAGGAATATGTCGACGTGACCTTGGGTGCGGTAACATGTTATAGATTTATGACTGAGTCTCTATTTATGCTACAGTTTTGTTTCATTATTTTTGTTTATTTTAGTTTGTCTTTTTATCTTATTATATTATTCTTTTCGGTGACCACCGTGGCCGAGTGGTAACACTGACGACTTTGATTCGTCAGGTCGTGGGTTCGCGGCCCGCCACGGTCAGAGGTTAGAAAAGGCATTCACTTAGGGTAAAGGTCGCACTTAGCAAAACCGACGTCCTTCGCAAGAAGGCACTGCCCTAGCCCATAATGGAAAAGGGAGTCCGTGGCGTAAAAGTGATCACATATTACTATTATTGAGATTGTCTAATTTTCTTTTTTGTTTATATTTTATTCCTCTTATCAAAGTATTAAGTTTGTACTAGTCTCCTTTTGTGGAGTATATCGTAATTTTGGTCTTGTTCTGTTATTTATCGTAATTGTTACTTAACTGTAGCTTGCCGATGAAGTTTTTTTTTTAGTTTTTATTTTTACCTATTTGATAACATGTTAATCATCTGACATTTGTCCGCGAACTTTGTTAATGTGAAGATGAATATTTTTTTAGTGAAATATTGATCATAGAATAAATAAAGCAATCCTGTATAAGCACTATTTACATTTTTACCTTGAGCATAATTCTCAAATACTAATTTAATTGAGTTTAAACATCTTTATTTTGCCCAAGATCACCTGGCAGTTCCCCAGATGAAAATGAAGAGGGCTTGCTTGTATCAGCGCTGAAATAGTCCTACTTGTTTTCCTAATTCCCTTGTGTTTACTGATATAGTTTAGAAACTTGTATGTTAAAAAAGTTTTATTATAAATATGCTAAATTAATTAATTAATTTATTTATTTGACAGTGTTATTTAAATGAATTTGTGTGATGAAAACTGCTGTAAAAATCGATACATTGTGCGTATTATATTTTATACAGAAAATATACTTCTTGAATGCTTGCAACTTAAGTAAGGGTTTGTTTGTCTAATAATTAAATCAAGTAGTGAAGATTTTTTTTTTTTGCGCTGCGTATTCCTTTCATTTTACATTGTTCAACCCCATTTTTGCTTTATAATTTTTAATTCCTCCATTCAACAGTTCAGGTCCTGACGTCATACATGGCACATCTAGTGCCATGTGTTATTGCCAATTTTATAGCTTATTACCATTTCTAATGAAGTGAAGAAAAGCGAGGGTTGAAAGTGACAACACAGTGTACCGGGTTTTCGTGGCACTGTGAGAGAAGAAGCAGTGCCAGTGTTGATAGAGTTGATTGACATAATTGACTGACAGGGCGCGCGCTATTCTGATGGAAGAAGACTCTCTGATAATATTATTAGCTTTGTCTATGTCACGTTTGTACTTATTTAATGTTGTTTTTATTATTTTCATTGATTCAAGAAGAGCGGATATAGCTGCATACGTGTAGTAAAAAAAGAAACCATATGAATTAATTTATATATTATGACTATTTTTGTTTATGAAGAATTGTTATATGCTCATATGAAATCTCCATGTCTCAAGCTTGAAGATTTAAGATTTTGTGTATCGTTCCACTCCTGTGGTTATGCCAGTATATTCTACGTGTCATATGTCACTTTTGGTGTCCACAATGGGAGTGGACGCAGACAGATTGGAGCTGGGGGATTAAGGCTGGATACCCTTCCTAACTTCTCACGGTGGGTTCGATCGTGAGTCTGTCACCACCCGAGTCGAGTATTGTAACTACTATGCTACCGCGGTTCCCACGCGAGTGGTTATGCTATTACTGTATTTAAATGATAAATCGCCTCTCTCTCTTTTCAGTGTTATGAACCTTATCAGTATGATTCTGTTTTATGAACCTCGTAATTCTAGAAATATTAAAACCTATTCCCCAAACCAAGAGAACTTCATAAATCTTCGCCTTTGCCCTTATCGCCTGAAGAGAATTTAGATATCATCAAATAAATACCTGTATCGAATTGTTGGAGGAATTTTCTGATGATTATGTTATGGATAGCTTTTAGTTCTTGGACCTCGACTAAATCTAAGTTATATATTTTGTTACACCAAATAATGCGGAATTTCTCTTATTATCGATTGAAGTATATAATATGCAGGAGGAAGATGGTTAGATCATTCAAAGAGAATACAGGTGTGTGGATATTAATTTGCAGTTATGGTGTATTCCTAGATTTCCGAAAGGATTTTTTTCTTGGTCTATTTGGATTAAAGATTTATTTTAGTGGTGTATCCAGGGAACAGAATAAACATGTCTGTTTAAATTCTCTTCAGTCTTGAATGTTTGATGCTTTTAGTTCCATAAGTAAGGTAAAATTTAAGTTTTCTTTATCGAGTTACCAAGTGATAAGGATTTAACAGACGCCTCAGCTGTCCATTCCACATCCTCATAGGCAATGCTTTTTTTTCTCTCCGGAACTTGTAGGTCTCGAATACGTGTCCTCTTTGTGTGTGTGCGCGCGCGCGTTTTTTTTTATAATTTTCTTGTAACTATCTCAATTCCCTTTTCCTTTCTTGTTGTTCCTGTTTTTCTGTGTCGTCTTTACATTCTTATCCCAAGACTTGAAGTATTTAGTGAATGTGAGAAAGTTTACGTGAATGCAAGTCCTTGTACTGCAGAATTCTTTAATGACCTCTTTTTCGAAGGTAAAGTTTGTCTAGGTCGGAAGAACTTGTTGGGAAGTTGTGGCACTGCGGAAATGTTACGGTATATGGAACAATCTGGCTTACACGAACAACAGTGTAAGAGGTGGATTTGGTGTCCGTTGTTATGTTGTGCATGATGTGTCAATTTCCACCCAGACGTTTTAACGGTAAAGAAAAGAAATATTTGTGGTTCTTCGTTTCTTAATCTTACAAACCTGGTCTACATTTCTCTTATGGGAAAGAAAAATTTGGTTTTCAATGGATTTCCTTCTATCATAATATTTTTAGTTCTTCGTTTCTTAATCATACATACCTGGTCTACTTATGCCTGTTGGAAAAAAATTGGTTTTCCTTACATTTCTTGTTAGTTATGTGTAGGTTTCCACCCAGGCGTTTCAAAGGATGGCAGTGATATCTTGTGTTCTCTCAGCTAGACTTAAAAGTCCTAGTGTATTTGTACTTATCCATGAGGGGATCAGTACCTTTCTCTTGACTGGTTTTCCTATTAAGGCAGTGGTAGATATCGTGTATAGGGTAATATAATGCAGATATTGGTTGGGGAGATTTCAGACTACAACACGCGTTGTGGTTATCATGAATGACAGTGGCGTCGCTGTTGTCGTCTCGGTTCCAGATTCAGTTAATTGTAGAAAAGTATGTGGCTCTGTCTCTGCTGCTTCGGAGACCTTGATGTTACTCTCTTATATTCTTTTGTATGCGACTCTCCCGGAACTTTTTAGCAAATATACATATATTGATGAAAATGAAATTCTACTTCTGCATATAAATATATATAAATAGCCTATTGTCTCATTTTCAAACTAAAGTATCTATCTTTGCTTTAAAGTATGATGTTACTGCTTAACTTCATCAACACACTTGTTTGAATTAAAATTTGAGATATGATACTTCTGTCTTGTGGTTCGTAGTTTTCTCATCAGTTGCCAGTGCCATTTTTCCTCTTTAGTTTTATCTCCCTTTCTTTTTCTGCTTTTTTTTTTCTGGATCTGTAACTTCTTTCTGTATATAATGGCTTAGGTCTGTTCTTTACCCAGCAAGTCTCGCATCCAATTCCTTAAGGTGGCCTCTGTAGCTTTTCTTCACCAAATCTTTTCTGGATTTTAATAACGAAAAGGTAGGGACGATCCTCTTGTGGTAGACATGTCAGCTAAAACAGATTAGTTTTTTGGGGTCACTTGTGAAATTGTATCTTCATAAATTCTAACCTAGATAAGGACAAAAATCTCCTTCCCATGGCTTTCGTATAAAAATTCTAAGTTCCAGTCCAGTTATTATGAAAATTTTCCCATCAGTTTATTAGCAGGCAAGATATGTACAACATATGGGAAGAGAGAGAGAGAGAGAGAGAGAGAATTAACAAGGTGTATTGTGGTGTTTTTACCTGATTCATGTTCATTCATATAAAGAAAACTTAGTCTCCTGGATAAAAAGGGGCTACGTTTAGCAGTACATTGAAATTTGTACTCGCCGTATTTTGTAATAATACTTCCTGATCTAGAATAGGAATAATTAAAACTGAAAAATGGTATAATGAATGAATAAAAATAAAGAAACATAGAAGTATGTAAAGAGATAAGTAAATAAAACTCCTTTTAAAAGAGCTTCTGGAACAGTGATTTGCCTGGTATTGTTCTCAGAGAGATATGTGAACATCTTTGAGATTCCTGGGCACAATGGAAAGAACCAAAGAACTTGAAACAAAAGATAAGAATATAAAAAAAAAGTAAGGAGGGAGTGAAGATGAGTCTCGGTAGTGAAAGATTAATGGATGTGTCGTGTTTGTAGGTATGTGTGTGTGTGTGTATGTGTGTGTGTGTGTTGGTACGGCCTCTGACGGATAGTTGTCCAGATAACCGAAGATAGATGGATCGAACTATAGTGTACGAGTAGAGGTTAGTTGGGATCCACCCATCCTTTCAATCTCGAACGATAGATTAAATGGGATGGGTGGAAAGAAATGGACATATTGGGGGCTTATCGGTGATTCAAGGATGGATAACAACCGTTCTTAAGGGGGAGGGTGATATTATTTTTGTTTCGGGTTTTAATTTTTTTTTAAGTGACGACTAATAATGAGGAAAGAATTTAACAGTAGTATATGTGCTGACATATTCTAACGTTCGTTTTCTACTGTATTAGTCATTCCTTTATGTATGTGCGTATGTGCAGGTGTGTGTGTTTTGTTAATGAAAAATGACTGTACCTGAATCAGGTCAGTAACTTTTGCATGATTATAAAAATTGAAAATTTTTTTTTTCTCGCTGTCATTATGTATTTATTTTATAAATATTGAAAAAGTTTGTGTGAACTTTTACTTTGTTGTTGATTTTCAAATATTTATTTTTGCATTAAATTCTTGAGGTATGTTGACTGCCGTGATTTATATTTCTTGCTAATATAACTTCTCCCCAAACTGTTTTCCTCTTTTGATGTCGGCTACCCCCCAATTAAAGGGGGAAACAGCCAAGGTATATGTATGTATGTATGATCGCCTGTGATATTCAATATATTTTTTTTATATTACCTTTGCAGTTATTTTTGAGGTCTTAGTCATAAATATTCTTCCACTAAAGACCCCACATATCTTATGTCGTACTCAGCGAATCTGCAGTGTTAGAGCAGCTACCATATGATGGGCGCTACTATCCTCTTCCTCTCAAGCCAGATGGTTCAGACAAAAAGTATACTTTACGGGCTAGTTTCGTGATTGAAGCTCGAGATCTCCTTTGTGGGAGGAAGGACTCCATGCCCTTAGCGGGAGTCAGGTGCGACTTGCTAACGAAGGGGATTGTGGTGATGATTCATATCCAATTCGTCACTGCTTCACACCACTCCTAATGTATCACTGACTTCATATTGGTCATTAGCAACACATTTCAAGATGAAGGCGTGTCTTTTTATAATTTTTTAAGGTAAACTGGCTGTTACTACATAGGATATGACGAAGGAAAATCTATTGATAGAGCCTCCATGTGTTAGGATGTGTATTCAATATTTTCAACAACTGTATGCTCTGTAAAGACGTTATTCCATTTATAGTGGAGTTTAGATCTGCGAGCCAGTTTTTATATGATGCTTATAAATCGAAACAGAATAATGCAGTATATATATATATATATATATATATATATATATATATATATATATATATATATATATATATATATATTATGTGTGTGTGTGTGTGTGTATGTGTGTGGTGTATGTGTGCGCGCGCGCTCTGTTTGCTTGTAAGCCTCATTGTTCTTGATCATATTTAGTGACATTATATAAATATGTCTTTCCTTTTAATTGCTGAAGAAATTGTAATTCAAACGTACATTCGAAAATATATTTAGTGCACTAATGAAAGTGAAGAGTTTGGGTGCAATTCCTGTATACAGTTTCTCCCTGTTCTCAACATCAACGCTTAGTCTTAAAATCCTTAATTATGTTGTTTTTTAATTTTATTGCTCGTGAGGTCGAATACTGCGTTCGCAGACTCAAAGCCCAGGCTCCTTAAAGCTAGTTCAGAGTCCTCTTTTAGTCGTATTTGCCCCGAGGAGAAGAAATCTTTAAAGACGATGAAATAACGAGGCAGCCCTTCACATATTTCAGTTTGGCATTGTGTTTGAAAAAGGCGAGTGCGCTGAGCGGACATTTTACTCCCAGCAAAACTCTATAGTTAAAAGAAATTATGTTCTAGCGTTAACATCTACTTGTGCACTTATTGAAGCTTCTGAATTGAGAGGGGTTTTGGCGATGAGATACTACTTTGAGCCACGTTGAGAACTCGAACACGGGACTTCCTGGCTAGGATCCAGTGGGTTCCACCATGCTTATATTTATGCTTATTATATTTATATAAGGGTTAATATTCTTATTGCCTACGTTGGTGCCTATTCTCTTGTCTAGCGCATAAAATTTATGGTTTAGAGACCATTCCTGGCATACAAAAGAGTGTGTTGGTTACGGATCAAATATGTTTTGGATTTGTTTGCACTGTCTGTTGGGGGTGGGCGGAGTTGTATTAAGAAACATTATTGGAACAATATATAGTATCTAGAAGAAAGAAAACTGTGGTATTACAAACAATACACAAGTTTATAATGGTTTCGCCGTTAAACTTTAAAGCATATTGGGCCATCTTGTAACAGTAATGTGCATTCCCCTTATTTTACATTTATTTCTTATGTTAAAAGTTTTTTTCTTTATATATATATATATATATATATATATATATATATATATATATATATATATATATATATATATATATATATATATATATATATTATACTTGTAGCTCGCGGATTAGTCGGTGCAGCGACTGCTTCTTCCCATCTACCTCCAGACTCTGGAACTCTTTCTTCTTGTCTTTCCTAATTCTTATGACCTATCATCCTTCGAAAAGCGGATCTATCGTCATCTCTGGGCCTAGTCCTCCATATCTCTGGGTCCTCTGTACTTACTGTTTTTTTTTTTCTGTCGTTGTCCTTTGTGTGACATTACTTCATCTCTGCCTTGTCCTTAACCTTTTTCTTTTCCCTCGTCTTGGTGTTTTCTCGTGCCCTGGCCTTTATTTATAAGGGCAGTTTTTGCCTGTCCCGGTGCCACACTCATGAAAAAAATTATATATATATATATATATATATATATATATATATATATATCAAATTAATTTTTCTGGGTAATATTCGATACACAGTAAGTTGTGCATTGTTCATTAGTGTTTAATATGCTTTGAAAGAGAGACAATATTGTATTTTGGAAGCACATACATACATTGCGTGTCTTTAGGATTCTGAAGACATTTCCCAGTAATATGCCTGAATGCACGAGTAGTCCTGTACTTTACCCAATAGTAAATGTATGTTACGATAATATTATATTTTTTTGAAAACGATCCTCATATGTCCTTCATC
>JAXCGZ010017737.1:0-12500 GCA_037179515.1 Halocaridina rubra | reverse complement strand
TTTGGTCATAACAATGTCAAAAGCTAACAATCAGGAAAATGTAACAGGTACTGGTGCTCATAAAATTTATGAGGGTTACCGTGCTTGTAGGTGAATTTGATCTCCACCCTATTCTGGCCAACAGATCGTCTGCCGTATGTATGGTTTTGTATATTGTCATCACGTTATTTGAACTCGCTTTTTAGTAAGGGGTACCCCAAGAACTTTTATGAGTAATTGTACTATCTAAAAAAGAAATCTAAAATTTTTAACTACTTTTACTCCGACTTTAGTCTAATGTAGGAAACTTTCAACTCAAGTTTCTTGCGGAAATACCGGAAAAGAGAATTTTCAAACGAAATGGTTATCATTTACCGAATAGTCTGTCGTTTTAAGCTCGTTTCCGGATGTGAGTCACAAACAATCTACAGTAATTGAATCGCATCACTTCTGCTGACATTTGATTTCCATTGCTATGTAGTTTGATCATTCTTTGTCATGTTTGGAAATCAAATTGCTTCTGTAGACATTTAGCATATTCTCTCTATCTATCTGTCTGTCTAATATATATATATATATATATATATATATATATATATATATATATATATATATATATATATATATATATATATATATATATATATCTAGGTCTACATGTATCTAGCCATCTATCTCTGTCTACCTATCTGTATAGTGTTAACAGCAAAGGGCAAGTCATTACACTCTCCATCTCTGTTTCTCTTTACTTTATGTATTCTTCGTGCCCAGGCCCGACGAGGGCTGTTTTATTTTATTTTTGCCCGTCCTGGTGTCCTGGTTACATTTTAGCTACATATTGTTACCGGATATGTGTTATTTCACTGTAACTGATGGGAAGCCTAATTTTATTGCTAAACCATGTGGTTGTCCAAACGTCACCAATAGAGAGAGGTTTTATGGGTTGAGTGATTTAGATCCACCAATAACTATGTAGGGCAATTTCATGAATAGGAAATATTTACAGTTTTTTTCTTTTATGTATTTACAACACATTCAGCAATGAATTGATGAGTGTTGGTCTGGAAATTCCTAAGGATTCAGTCCCGCATAACTTTGTTCTTTTTTTTTGACTGCAGCCAAGCTGCCGTAGTTTATGCCTAAGAAAGCATGTTTATGGAAAGTACTGACAACATATCTGGATATTTTCCAGTTGTGGTAAAACTTATTTAATGGATAGATGTTTTCTTGATGTCAGCACAGGCATATATATAAAACTTTATTTATTGATGATATTGATATGAATGACTAAATATATAGTACTTTTAAGTAAAAAAAAAAAGCGCGACACGGTAGGTTATTCAACAGCTTTGGAACGGAAATGTTTGCAATATATTTGACCTTGGTTTTAGTATTTGGAATCGCATATCAATACAAAACTCTTATTAAATATCTTGTGTTATCTCCTTGGATATGCATAAAAACAAAAAATAGCTTTTAATGGAATTATATTCAAGACAGAATCGTTCTCAGGTGTTCTTTTTTCTTCCATTTCTCACCCTTATTCCCTCCCTCTCACCCTACAGTATCTTATATCTTAGCATTAATACTTTATGTTTTTTGGGAGGGGTGTTATTGATTTAAGGAAAGGCCATGAGCCACTCAGTCGCCTTGTATCGTATACTCGATTCGCATAACATTGATTGTTGCAAGGATAGTCTCTCTCTCTCTCTCTCTCTCTCTCTCTCTCTCTCTCTCTCTCTCTCTCTCTCTCTCTCTCTCTCTCTCTCTCTCTCTCTCTCTCTCTCTCTCACACACACACACACACACACACACACACACACACACACACACACACACACACACACACACACACACACACACACATTGCTTGAAATTATCTAGGGAGGCGTGCATCCAATATTAAGCTGAAAATGCTATTTGTGATTCAGTCTTTAGTTCTTCACTACAGAAGCCTTGACTGAAGCAAAATATTTTCTTACATCACTTGATTGGACTTGTTAATAACGTTTTAGCTTCAGTAATTGAATTGTCTCTTTACACTTGAACTTCGCCTGCACTCAGCCTCCTTCTCCCGTATGTTCAGGTAATCAAAGAGTTATTTTTGGCAGGTGGTCAAATTGTTTCAAAAGCTGCATGGGTGTATAAGTAGGGCACTTTGAATTCTCTTCAATTGTTAGAAACTATCTGTTGGAAGCCTCAAAAATTATTTCGCATTGTTAAATAATAAATCCAGCGATGAAGTGTGATGTCACCAGTGCATGCACAAACAAAACTAAGAGCTGGAGTGATAATTAAAATGTCAGGAAAGACGTCTGCCTCTTGTATGGGGAAAAGGATGATGTTTGATAAAAACCGCAAGTGAAGGACACCACGAAGCCATGAAGGACGCCCGTTGATCTGCAGAGGGCGATTTTGGCTGAAGGGCTTCCCACAGGATTCCTGTTTACTAAGCCCTCCTCTTTTATCTTAATTTTACCTATGTAATATGTTTTCGATTGATTTATGGAAGTTGTTTATATTTTTAATATTGTGTCGTTCATTTTTGAGTTATAGTTGGCTACTAAATCCAATTTTCCCCTCGTATATATCTTGAAGCTGATAGCATTTTCACCGGTTTACACCTTCACTCTTGTTTTCATATATCATTATCATTTTATGTCGTTCACTTATATCTGTACTTTATATATATATATATATATATATATATATATATATATATATATATATATATATATATATATATATATATATATATATATTTTTATATTCTTCAGCTTGATGCGCTTCGTCCCTTTTCCTCATTCTTCAGGTGTGTTTTCTTTCTTTCATCCAGTCTCTTTCCGTTAAGGTTCGCTTGGGTAACCATCCTCACTCTCTGTCGTCGTTATTTCAGCCATAATTGCTATCGTTACTGTTGTTTGCTCAGTCGTTATTATCTGCATCACATGGTTATTATGGCTGTTTTCCTCATCGACAAGAACATTATCGCCATCTTCACCCGCCTTTTTTTTATATATATTTTTTTTTATTTCATCTTCAACATTTTATTCTGGAAGAATATGGAGCGATTTTCTGTTATGCAGATTATATATATATATATATATATATATATATATATATATATATATATCGGTTAACTTTAGAAATGCGAAATTCTAACTTTTTATTGCCTGCTGGCTAGTACAGTGGTAACGCGCTGGCTTCGCATTCACGAGGTCGAAAGATCGGTCCCCGTCCAAGACCGAGAGTTTAAGCTGTTTACTGGCAGGAACTGCTGTGGGTGGACATCACAGTGGGGGGTTGGGGCTTGTCCTGGCTGACGAATACCCATTGTAAAATGGAAATAAAGTTTAAAAAAAAAAAAAAAAAAAAAAAAAAAAAAAGATTGTGAAACCATCTAATTTTTTCCCCTATTTTTGTAATTCTTTCAGTAGTCATGACACATTTTGACATGATTCACCTCACCTCACTTCAATTCTATGTGATTCACACTAAAGCAATTGTTTGCTAAGTTGACAATTTTCAGTGTTCTACTTCAAAACTCTAAAAGAAAAAAATTATCCTTTTAAAAGATACTCTCTAAGGCACAAGGCTTGTGTAATTTAAGTTGCTTCACATTTATTTTGACTTTGAAAACCGCTTTCTCTTTTCTCTGGTTTTGCTTAGTTGAAAAAAGCTTAACAGATCGCTATCCTTGTTGATAAGATTAAGTTGTTGAAAGTATTTTGAAATTAAAAAAAAATTGGTTTATAAAAAACTTATATAAAATAAAAGTTGAAAATTAAGCAAGAAAACATTCCTGTATGTGTAAAAGTTTTGAAATCCGTTAAAAAAAAAAGCAACAAGTTTTAAGCGAATTCAATACTGCTATCTTTTGCTTGTCTAGCTAGCTGTCGTTAGCTTGATCAAGTATATGGTAATTACCTCGCTTGAAATCCAGCAGTAGTGAAAATTTATATTTGGAAAAATTTTGGAATTTTATCGGTGTGGAGAATTAAAGTGCAAAAGTGAATATAAAGCACCAGGAAGTGGATAAAAATTAAACGGATTGGTTAAGGACGTTATGTCCCCCGTCGCTCAAATTACTGGAGTGGTGGACGCTACTCATTCCAACCACATGGATAGTAATAATACAGCAGTTAAGAACGGTAAGTTAAAAAAATTACTCTTTTTCTTCTTAATGTTTATTGGGGTGGCAAAAGGAACATTTATCTTTTTAGTTTTTAGTTTTTTATTTTTTTTTTATTTGACAAGCTTATTTATAAATGCATATAGACATAGTGGTACATCAGGTTTATGGTTTAATTATTTTGTTTTCTTCATTACTTTTGGAAATTTGTAGTGAATAAGTACCAGAAGGGGTTAAACAGCCCTATATCGAAGTGGAAGCTTAACTATGGTACTGACTTGTCGTACATAAACTTCTCATATATCTGAAGATGTCCTTAGGAGGTTCAGTGGTATCTTTTCCCTCTTTTTCTTATCCCCTCGAGGTTCTGCAAAAGAAATGATGTATGTCTTTTCATGAAGTGAACCCAGAACCTCTATAATGGAAGCCACACTCTGAGCCTCGGAACTGCGAAGGGTGTACTTTCGCGTACTTATTTATTTATTTATGGATATATTATTTTACCTCTATGTGAATTTTACAGAATTTTTGGAATATAAGGTACCGCGTTAAAGTTGCCCTACATATGAGTATTTTTTTTTCCAAGTTTATATATGTGTGTTTATTTATTGCGTATATGTCTATGTATGTTGTTATCGATGACTGCTCTTTGTCCCTCATACAGCTTGGTAATATATAATGTTATGCTTCGTAAATTAGTGTTAGGATATTAATGTTAGTATAATTAATATTGTTCTTGGCATGCTTGAGGATTTCTCTTATCTCATAAGTCATTTCCTTCGGAAGAGAATAAGTAAAGTTGTATATATATATATATATATATATATATATATATATATATATATATATATATATATATATATATAGAGAGAGAGAGAGAGAGAGAGAGAGAGAGAGAGAGAGAGAGAGAGAGAGTCTACCTCATCATTGTCATTCCTTTGGACTACCTGTGTGTTAGTTTATACATATATTAAATATCCATATTTCGATGTAATATCTTTCAACAGTTATATCTGTTATGTACTTACACCAGATGTGTGTGTGAGTCCTTTTGCTATTGTGTGTATTGGAAAATGACCTGAATTTGCTTGATATGTCTGTTTATCTCCCTTGATCCCTTCTCAGAAAGCTATTGACATACAAAGATAGCTAATCATTATCAGTTCATGGTTTTGTTTGCCCTTGTAGGCGATATAGTGTTTATATCACTGGGCGATGTATTGCTTGGAGATTACTTTAGTTAGATTAGATAATAGTTAGGAATTTGCTTGTGGAGGAACAAGCACTGTGTGTGTGTGTGTATGTGGGGGGGGGGGAATAGTTGCCGGTAGTAATAGATGTCAAAAGTTACTCATGAATAGATTTTGATTCTCTCTCTCATACATTCTATCTCTATCTATCTAGCTGTCTGTTTAGTTAGCTATTTTCATATCTGCATGTATGTATGTAGGCTGTGTATGTATCATGTATTTTTGTTTCATACACATACTGCTTTAGCTTTTATAATGATGTCATGTCGACAGCTGTTTTTGATACTGAAAGGGCTACTTATTCTTTATATACAGTCATTGATACCTACTGAGGGGGTAATAGCTCTGGAATAGGGCATCATAGAAGCAAGTCCTCAAGTAAATAAATGGAGAAAAATAAATTATTACAGCATGTCCTTTGCCTTTGAAATGAAACGTATCCATGACATAATTTAAGCCTTGACGAAAAGAAAAGAGCAAATTTTACTGGAATATTTTGATGTATTGTTATACACGAAATTTTGTAAATTTCATGTAGATACATGAATTATATTTCTCTTGCTGTCATGTAACGCATATATGTACTCTTTATAGTCGTATATTTGGAGGTTTATGGGAGAGAGGAAAAATCATGCACTCCTTTAAGTAATGCATCCCACCACGACGGCCGCTCATTGATTTTTGTGGGATGTGTGGTGTAACAGTGCGGGAAATGGCCTTCGCCTCTCGTTTAGTAGTGGAATGCATTTAATGATCATTCCAATGGCTGAAATGTTCCGGTTTTACGTCACGGACTCCCTTTTCTACTAAGGGCTAGGACGGTTGCCTTCTTGCGAAGGACTTTTTTTTAGCAGATGTAATCGTTACCCTGAGTGCATGCCCTTGCTAACCTCAAACCTTGACGGGGCGCGAACCCTCGACCTGTCTCGATTTGGGAAGATATTGCTATGATATTTAAAATTAATTGCAAATTCTATTAATATTTTATTTAAACTTAACACAACTGCAATAGCACTGGGAGTGCCCATGTGCACGTCTCTATGTACAGTTATCTGAATAAATAAAATAAAAATATTTTAATGTTAAAGCTAAATTTCATATGTTTTTGATGATGTGCAATTGATCTTAATGATAGTACTGCATACTGATTATTTTATATCCTTAACATATTATCTTAAGCGAACACTTTCCGATTTTACGTCACGGACTCCCTTTTCTACCAAGGGCTAGCCTTAAGCGAACACTAATTGTATAAAATTATGTTCTGCAGTTAAGCAACACGTCTTGTGGTGGTACTTACCTTGTCCACTCTGATAACCGGTGCTACTGGAAGAGAGACCCCTTCTATTATGGTTCTTGACAAAGAACAGCTATAGTTGTTCACGAGTACCCTTGAATATATATTTTTAAGTTGTGTTATATTACCTATCACGCCAGGAGAAACTTAGCTGACGAAATAGATACATAGATAAAAAACATGAAATGTTTATTGAAAACGAAATGAACTTTAAAACGTGTTTCTTCTTTCCAAAATTAATTATGACCTGATATTAATTTCCAATTCAAAAGCCTTGTATTTGTGGGCCATTTACGTGAACTAAGGGGTTAATTATTATGTGCTGTTTTGGCTGCTGACAGAATGTCTGCTTTACTTTGTTATTCATGGATCTGGGAGTTGTGTTTAATTTCAGTATTGTTTATGTATAAATTGTGTTGTGTTATGCTGTTGTCTAATCTTGTAGACATATAAATCACGAGGTTCTTCTCATTATACTTGTGTTTTATTGTATTCTTTCGTGTTCCAAGCACTTAAAAGCGTGTTGTATACGTTGAAAATATGAGACAATCTTGAAAGTAAGAGGCAATAAAATATGTCTATTTTGTGGATATATTTCAGTGCAAATCTTCTTTCAGTCTCTTCTTTCCATGTGTATATTTATTACTTATCTCCTTTACTTAGCAATAAATTCATTACTTTAAGGCATTTATTACTGACTAAATGTATAATTTAAGGTAATTCTTAGTGGTTTATTTTGGCTGTATTATTTAGTGTTTCTATTATTCTGTTTGTGATTGGGCGTGTGCTCGCGTGTGGGCGGTATGCTTGAAGTACAGTGGGCGTCGTGTATCGATCAAAGAGTGTGAAATCACTCGTAGAGGAAGCACAGGACTAAGAGGGCCAACGCCGCACCAACAGGATTTTTTTTTTTTTAAACTGGCGATATCTTTAGCCATTTTCATTCTCCTCCTCTTATCCTTTGTTATATACATTGTTTATTGTATCCGGAGCTGCACACTCGCAAAACAATTCTGATTTGCTTTCGTCCCTCTGAAATTTGTTTCCATCATTAAGCAAGTAGATTTTTATTAATTGATATACTCCAGGTAGTTTATGCATTATCATCTTTATCCTCATTATCAGACACCCTTTTCCCAAATACCTCTTAAATTTTTCCCTTTCTTATCTGACGCACCGCGGCGTCCCAGTGACCACGCCCACTTCCAACAGAGAGCTTCTCTCTCTCTTTCACGCTTGCCGCAAGGTTAAAACCCTCACCTGGTGCCACTACTTCACTCCCGTATCCCCCCGGTATTCTCAAGCTTCCCAAGCGCTCTTTGTTGATACTGTAATCTCAGCTATGGCACTAACGATATATATCTTGTGTTCTGAAAGCTATTGTTCATTTTTTAAAGGAGCACTTCCTAATGCTTCTGGCAAAGGGTTAACTATAACTGAATGATTATATATATATATATATATATATATATATATATATATATATATATATATATATATATATATATATATATATATATATATATATATATATATTTATAAGATATGAAACTGTAACACCCCAACTCAAGACGATATTGTTTCACCAATGACTCCACGCATCTTATGGTGTGTTTTTTTGTGTTAAAAAGAGGTCCAATTATTTCGTGCTTACCGTAAGAAATTGCAGCACTGCATTACGATTAGTTTCGCCCCTAACACTCTCCTCTATATTAACACTGGTCTGTTGAGACTGTTCCATTCATAATTATAATAATACTAATGATGATGATGATGTTGATAATAATAATAATAATCATATTAGTAATATTTGTTAGTAGTAGTAATAAGGTTAATACCTATTCTGTGTTCCTGTCTTATCTTAATTTGCGTTAGACTTCTTATGTTCAATATATATATATATATATATATATATATATATATATATATATATATATATATATATATATATATATATATATATATATATATATATATATATATATATATATATATTATCTCTCTCTCTCTCTCTCTCTCTCTCTCTCCTCTCTCTCTCTCTCTCTCTCTCTCTCTCTCTCTCTCTCTCTCTCTCTCTCTCTCTCTCTCTCTCTCTCTCTCTCTCTCTCTCTCTCTGTTTACGTTATTCGTCACATCTTCCTTCAGGCACCTATCCTCTTCCCAGTTTGCCCTTCCTTGCAGTTGTCTTCCCTTGCAATTCATTCACTCAGGTCGTTAAAGTGAGGTAATCAGTTTATGAACCATTTAACGCCGGATTCTGCCAGGAAACGACCTCAATCACATTTAATGACTCAGTTTATTTTGTGAGTTATCTTCCCCGTGAAAAACGTGTTTGTAATTCCTTGTAAAACATTAAAAGCTTTAGGAAGGGCATCCAGACTTAGTCCCCCAGATCCAACATGTCTGTATCCTTCCCCATTCGAATAGGGTCATTATTGTGACCCATAAAGCATTGCACATATATACCTCGTTTTAACCTTGCGTGGATAATTTCCATTCGACAATAATTAGGTCAGTGTTCGTAGATGGGAATTTAATTATCTGGATATTTTTTGTTGCGTCACTTTTTTTTTTAATGTTTAGACTTGAAGGTTGTTTGAATTTTATAGTATTTATCCCCCTGAGGGATAAGACTACCTCCGTGTTCCCCTGCGTGTCGTAAAAGTCGACTTAATGGGGCGGAGCGAGGGGGCTGGGAATCCCCTCCTCTGTATTTAATTCCCACAAAAAGTCAAAGTATTGTCTTTGACTCAGCCACCCTCCTTATAAGGGGGAATATGGCTTTGGTATATGGATGGATGGATGCATGTTGATTGTTATTTTTTTTAATTCACAACTTTTTTTTAATTCCTTATCTTTTCATATATATTGTCATTTTTTTTTTTGGTTTATTTGTGTGCCTCCTATGTAAGTTTGCCTCTTTCTGGGGGGACCGCCGTCATATTGCAGTAATTAATTCCATAATGGTAATTAGGAAAGTTTTGCACCTTAATTGAATATGGATTACTTGATGAGAATTTTCCCGGAAATCTGCACAGATGTTTGAAAATAATAATAATAATAATCATCCGGTTTTACGTCACGGACTCCCTTTTCTACCAAGGGCTAGGACGGTTGCCTTCTTGCGAAGGACTTGCTTTGGCAGATGTAATCCTTAGCCTGAGTGCATGCCCTTGTTTGCTAACCTCAAGCCGTGACATGGCGCGAACCCGCCACCTGACGCCTCAGAGTCGCGGACGCTACCGCTTTAGCCACGACGACTAAAATAATAATAATAATAATAATAATAATAGTAATAATAATAATAATAATAGTAATGATATTATTATTATTATTATTATTATTATTAGTAGTAGTAGTAGTAGTAGTAGTAGTAGCACTAGTAGTAGTAGTAGTAGCAGCCATCCCTTTTATAAAGGGAATTATGGCTTGTATATAGATAGATATAGCAATCATATGACCATCTTACTTGTCAAATAGTGCAAGTAGTATTTTCTTTTTAAGTCAGAAATTGTAGCTGCCACTAATTTTGTATTTTTTTGGCCTGGATCAAGTTGTTTATGTCAGCATTTTAGAATTATTAAAATATATTCCGGATTCAAATATCAGATATTTTGCTGATGTTTTCTCTGTTGTTTCGGAGTGATGCAGCTGAAGGAACATTTCAGTTTAATGCATGAAAATGGTGTTTTTCATAAACGGTGATATTTATTTTGAATAATTGACACCAGCAGTTTATTGGCGTCTGAAAACTCCATTCGAAAACAGCAGAATGGGACAGGGCATTTCTATAAAAAAGAGGAAAAAAAAAAAGTGATATTTTTTTTCACAGTGTGGTCAGTTTTGTCCTTATATGGGATTTATCGCTTGATACTGCTGCACTATTTCCTCAATACATCTACTTGTGCTTTCACGGAATCTGGTGAGTTTACGGAACTTATCTTACCAAAGATGGTACAACAGGATTTTACAGAAGTCAACATTTTTTTCAGTAACAGTCTACCAGTGTTATTTGATCAATATTGCATGTTTTGGCAATATCTTTTTTTAGAAGAAGAAGAAGACCTGATGCATATAATATGAGTTTTACTCTGCTGAGAGATCCCCTCCCCCTTGATTGTATCATTAAAAGGCGGGGCCTGCGACCTTGGCGTGCTTGAATTACTCTACCCTCTCCCTCATTCTCTTCATTTCCAATATAATTATTAAAACGAATTTTTTATTTTCTCCTCCGACTCTGTCCCATTTATTTTTAATTTCTTACTCCTGTCTTATATTTTTATTTTTTATTTTTTATTCTTTACCATCTTATAACTTACCTTGTCCTACTTTTCCCTCTTTCTTCTGCTTCATCCATTTCCTCCTCCTCCTCCTCCACCTCCTCCACCCTTCCGCCCAATTTCTTGGAGTGCCACCTTGGCGCTGGCACGCAACGCCATATCAGACTCCATGACTCCTGATCGCATGTTTGTTATTGCTGCAACTTTTGTAGCTGTATATTATTGTTGCTCGTCGTTTCAAATATTACATTGAATGTATTGAATAATATATTGATATTTAAACGCGTTGTATCATACGAATGCTATTTGCCTGCATAACTGTGCATGCAAATTAGGACTAAAATTGTGCATTCTTAAAATGGATGCATTTTATTTTTACATTTGCATTTAGATTGCATGCAGTTGATATTGCTTGCGTGATATCTAGGTATGCTGTGTCAATTGGAATGTCAAATTGTAAACTTCTTAATCAATGGGGACCATTATTGTAGTTTGTCAAATCACTGGTTTGAGTGAATTTTTCTAAACGTAATAATGATAAAATTTTGTCATGCATTTTCTACGTTTGGAAGTAGGTTATTATGGAGAAAGATACTGTAACATAGTGAATATTGTTGTATTATTATTAGTATTATTCGGTTAGCATATGCAGTGATGTGTTAGTGGATGTGTTTTTGTTCGTTTCAATGGTCTTTGCACCACAGCTTAATGACTCGACTCCTTTCGAACTTTTGTATTCTTCTCTACTTTCCTCTCTCATGGATTCGGTTTTATGTCACGAACTCCCTTTTCTACTAAGGGCTAGGACGGTTGCCGTCTTACGAAGGACTTGTTTTGGCAGATGTAATCGTTACCTCAGTCCGTGACGGGGCGCGATTTATATGTGATAGTTTTTAGAGTTGGTTTTTGGCATTTTTCCGTGATCAGTATCGTAAGTTATATATTAAGCGAGCCTTCATAACAACAACAATGTAAAATTATTACGGATTTGCGAAAAGACAGAATTTAATGTGATTTGAATTTTTGTTAAACCAAGTTCTTGCTTCGATATAGGTAAGGCCGCCAGTCTCAAACCATCTTTGAAATTAGAATATTTGGAAAAACACACCTGATCTTAATACTTCCTTATACTATAATATTAAGTAAGCTCCTGAATTTACTAATAAACAGGGTTTAACCGAACTGCGCCAAAGATGACTGAATTCAGACTGAGATAAATTATGAACTACTTCGTATTGCCTTTTGAAACCATATATATTGCTCTTGCCCTTATGACTTGTTGTACGGAAGGGACGAGTGCATTTCAGCCTGAAATAATGTGAAGGCATTTTGGAATTCTGTGGAGTTACATCTAAAGCTGTATTTCTTCTGAGTTTTCAATGATACATAGTTATCATGAAGATGAATCAGTAATAACATTAGCATTAGCTACTGCCAGTTCATAGTGAAGTGAGTGGGCGTGTCAGGATGATAGTGATGTTTTGGTTCATCTATTAGACAGGTGGGGTTGGTGGTTAAATGTTGTCAAGATGTGACTCGTTAATTTTGAAGGATAACATCAG
>JAXCGZ010017736.1:0-42944 GCA_037179515.1 Halocaridina rubra | reverse complement strand
AGCTAGAAGGTTGAGGGGGGATATGGTGACAGTCTTTAAATTCCTTCATGGTTATGATAGAGTGGATAGGGATCGATATTTCGATATGGCTGGCTCTAGAACTAGAGGTCATAGTTTGAAGCTTCGTAAGAAAACTTGTTTGCAGGATGTAAGGAAATACTTTTTCAGTGTAAGAGTAGTTGATAATTGGAATTGGCTAAGCGAGGAGGTAGTTAATGCTATCTCAATCCATAGTTTTAAGGACAGGTATGATAAGTATCACTAAGTCTAAAAATGGAACCGATGAGGAGACGGGAAGATACGAGCTTTGGGCTCTTTCCCGTAAACACAATTAGGTAATCACAATTAGGTAATCACATATACACATACACATATACATACATATATACATATAAATACATACATACATACATATACATATACATATACACATACATGTACACATGTACACACACATACATACAAATGAGCTCCTGAGGGAGGGGGTTAGAATACTTCCTCCATGTTCTCCTGCGTGTCGTAAGAGTAGACTAAGTGGGGGCGGAGGCGAAGGGAATGAAAGAACCCTGTACTTTCTCTTCCCAGAGTGTCAGAGCATTATTCCTTTACTCAGCCACTCACCTTATAAGGGGAAAAGTGGCTTATGTATATAAAAGGCATATGAGAGAGAGAGAGAGAGAGAGAGAGAGAGAGAGAGAGAGAGAGAGAGAGAGAGAGAGAGAGAGAGAGAGAGAGAAGGTATTCCCTCCACCTTTCCCTTTTTTTTTTTTTTTCCTCTCAAAGTTATATAGAAATATCAGATAATATACAAGAAAGTAGACTAAGATGGTATGGTCATGTCGTTAGAAGGGATGAACAGTATGTTGGGAGGAGGGTGATGGAAATGGATATACAGGGTAGAAGGAGAGGGAGACCAAAGCGTAGGTGGATGGATTGCATCAATGATGACCTGAGGTCTAAAGGTTTGTTGGGTGATGAGGTATGGGACAGAAATAAATGGAGAAAACTGACCAGAAACATCGACCCCACATAAATGTGGGAAAAGATGTAGACGGAGAAGAGGGTAAAAGAATTACATTTTCAACGTTGGGTATACACTAAGTACAGGATATAAGTTCTCTGGGTTGCAAAAGTGCACACAAAGTTCAAAGTAGCTCAAACCAAGAGGTCTGAAGTCCTTAAGCTTTGTGCACTCTGTAATGTAGTGTACTAACTTGTTGCCCCCTTCACGCTCACATAAATGGCATTTTGAGTGTTCTGGGTGCTTTCTACCAGTTTTCTCGCAATTCACCTCCCATATATTTCTATAACCAAGTCTTATACGGGCAGCAACTCTATCACAGTCACCTGTAAGCATTTTACCCATGCTGTATTTGTGTCTCAGCCTTCTGAAGTTTTCATAATGTTGAATCGAACAGCTGCTTACATGTTGTGTGAGTGTAGAAAGTTCTTGCTCTTCCATAATCTCATTATACAACATTGTTTTAAACTGAGTCAGTGTGGTTATAGATTCAGACACTGAACTCTCAGTTGCCATTTTTGCCAGCCTGTCAGCCTTTTCATTACCTACTATCCCAACATGGGAGGGTACCCATGAAAACTTAATTTGGAGTTTAAGTTTTGCGCAATCAATAAGAGCCTCTTGAATTTCAGCCATGTGAGTTTTGTAGGAGCTTTTTAATGATCTCAGTGACAGAAGCGCACTCTGCGAGTCACAGAATATGATAGCATTTCTCCTAGCACTGAGAACATGTTCAATAGCAAGTTTAAGACCAACAATTTCACATTCGGTGATTGATGACCATTTTGGCATACTCAGTGCTTTGTCAAATATTTGCTGCCCTTCAAAATTTTCATAAACTATAATGCTGCACCCAGACCCTCCTGTACTGCTTGTGTGAGACCCATCAGTGTAAATGCAGAGTGTTTCATTGTTTGTTGGGAAACTAGTTTCAATAAAGGCTTCAATTTCATCTAACCATTGATGTTATTTAATAATTGGAGCAACATTCGGACCAGATGATAATATTGGAAAGAGAATTTCTGGCCCAATCCTCTTGCAAGGATTTATTAATCGTGCAGGACTACTCTCAGTAAAGAGTGTTACATTATGTTTTTTTTGTCTCATTGGTTATAAGCTTAAATATTTTGGGGTGAATTTGTCTTTCATACTGTATGTTACTTTTTATTAGTGATTTAATGATTGTTGGCGCTGACTGCGGCCCTTGCAAATGACCAGCATTACATGGATGAGGCTGAGCTGATTTCGCTAATTTAACTCCAAATATCACAGTTGACTGTTTGATATGTTCTATCAAAGGTGGGAGGTTTAATTCATGTTGCATATTTATAATTCTGGTGCTCATAGGGCAGCCAAGAATAATCCTCATAGCCTCTTATGTTGCACAACTGATGAGAGTGCAAACTTTCTTGCAGACATACATATGTTGGTTTCTCTTTTTTAACATAGTGCAAAATATCCACAAATCTTTTCTTCAAAGAATGAATATTGAAAGTTAAGATTTTGTAATGCATGAGAAGATCAGAACGCATAATTAGGGCCTTGATAACAAGAATTACAGTAATAATCACAAAAGTAATGAGTACAGTAACAATCACCAGTGCCACTTAATATGTTCACTGCTCTGTTGCTCAAAGTTTTGTCTGGGTGATGAGTCACAATAAAAGCCTGCACATCACCCCACTTACTAATAATTTCTTTAAATTTTTCACTGGAAAATTTTATCCTCTCATCCCCTTCCTCCGCTGACTGCTCCTCTTGGAGAGTCTTAACCTGTTCACATTGCAACTCCATTAGTTCTTTGGTGGCGAGTTCTTGTTTGTGATCCTCCACATCCTCTCCATTGACTTCCAAGCCCAAACTTTTGCTCGTGGCCACAATATCGTTCACAATTTTAATAGTTAACTCATGCTTGAAACCCTTGAAGTCTCTATCAGCCACACAACATGGCCAAAATTTCTTTCAGGCAGAGTTCATCGTGCGGTTTGAGATCTCCTTCTCTGCCTAGTCAGTGAGGCCAATGCAATGGAGGATATTAAATTGTTCTTTCCAGAATCCATGAAGGGTCTAATCCATGGGCTGGAGGAGAGGAGTAGTGTTGGGAGGCAGAAATTTGATTTTTATGAAGTCGTATTCTATAGCAAGGCATTCTTCCAAACCTGAAGGATGGGCAGGAGCACTGTCCATAATGAGAAGACATTTAAGGGGCAAACCTTTTTCCTCAAGATATTTCTTCACAGCTGGCGCAAACACTTCAATCTACACCCCTCTGAGAATAAAATCCGCATTACCAAAGCCTTTGTATTCGACCTCCACATTACCGGAAGTCTAGTCTACAACATGCTATTGCACTTAAAAATGCGCAGATTTTCAGAGTGGTAGACTAAAAGAGGCTTAATCTTGCAGTCCCTACTGTGGGATATTGGTATGAGGTAGCACAAATTGTGTTCAAATATGGCGGGTTGGTAATCATGCACCATCAATGGGAGAGTGGGTGAAGTGGGGAAGGAAATGGTAAACAGCTGTATCTCACTAGCAGGTGGCCGCATCACATATGAGCTCTTATATACCTTATTAATGCGTAAGTCACAGGAGTTATAAATGTTAATTAGGTATATTTACACGATGCAAAGAAAGTCCTCATTTACTTCATGTGAGGTATTACAACATAATGTGCACATTGAATATCTATTTAGCATGAGAGGTTCTAGTAGTGTGTATAGCCACATTGTTTTTTAGGGTTATTCTGTATTTGCAGACTGGAGCATTCATTATGTTGTATCGGAGGTACGGGAATAAACTGTAAGCTGAACACATCTGAATGTTATTTTGACCATGCTCCAGTATATTTGACAAATTAATGAGCTTTTGGACATAGGAAAACCTTGGCCTGCCTGTGGCCTAGAGAAGATGATGTCTTTGAGATGTGATTACCTAATTGTGATTACCTAATTGTGTTTACGGGAAAGAGCCCAAAGCTCGTATCTTCCCGTCTCCTCATCGGTTCCATTTTATACTTAGTGATACTTATCATACCTGTCCTTAAAACTATGGATTGAGATAGCATTAACTACCTCCTCGCTTAGCAAATTCCAATTATCAACTACTCTTACACTGAAAAAGTATTTCCTTACATCCTGCGAAGAAGTTTTCTTACGAAGCTTCAAACTATGACCTCTAGTTCTAGAGCCAGCCATATCAAAATATCGATCCCTATCCACTCTATCATAACCATGAAGGAATTTAAAGACTGTCACCATATCCCCCCTCACTCTTCTAGCTTTGAGTGATGGTAAGTCTAATTCCCTCAGCCTCTCATCATAACTGAGATTGCGTATTTCTGGCACCAGTTTCGTGGCATGTCTTTGAACTTTTTCAAGCTTAGCTATGTGCTTTTTCAAGTGCGGATTCCAAAAGGGGGCTGCATATTCGAGTTTTGGCCTCACATACGTTACATAAATATTTCTGAACATTTCCTTGTCCATGTGCCTGAAGGCTACCCTTACATTTGATAAGAATGCATATGCTGCCCTTACTATGCCATTTATATGTATTTCTGGAGACAAATCTGCCAGTATGTTTACTCCTAGATCTCTCTCATTTTCTGTCTCTTGAAGTTGTACTCCAGCCACCGAGTAGTCAAGCTTGGGCCTTCTTGCACTTGTACCCATTCTCATTACCTTACATTTTGAAGTATTGAATTTCATTAGCCACTTTTCTGACCACTCATGCAGATTATTTAGATCCTCCTGAAGTTCTCTACCATTGTTCTCGTTTTTTACTTTCTTCACAATCTTTGCATCATCTGCAAACATATTCATGAATGAATTTACAGACTCTGGTAGGTCATTTACATATACAAGGAACAAAAGTGGCCCTAAAACTGAACCCTGTGGAACTCCACTACTAACTCTTCTCCATTCAGACACTGAGTGTCTTACTCTAACCCTCTGTTCCCTTCCTTCTAAGTAAGTTTTATCCATTCCAAAACATTTCCACCTATTCTAGCCATTGATTGCAGCTTCCTAATAAGTCTCCCATGTGGAACAGTGTCAAACGCTTTCTGGAAGTCTAGGAATATGCAATCTGCCCAGCCCTCTCTTTCCTGTAAGATTTGGCTTACCTCATCATAAAATTCTAATAAGTTTGTTACTGTTGATCTACCTTCTCTGAAGCCATGTTGCCTCACTGACAAAAAGTTGAAGGATTCCAAGTGAAGAGAGATATGTTTCCTTAGTAGTTTCTCCATAACTTTGCAAACTATGCTGGTCAAGGAAACTGGTCTATAGTTCAGAGCCGTATCCCTCCTTCCCTTTTTGAAGATAGGTATCACATTTGCTTGTTTCCAGCATCTTGGAATCTCCCCCGACTCCAGTGACTCCTTAAATATGATACTTAGTGCCACTGAAATTGTGTTTGCGCATTATTTAAGCACATGAGGGGATATGTCATCGGGACCTGTAGCTTTATGAACATCTAAATCCATCAGCGCTTTGCATACCTCTGTGGCTGTAAGGTTGATGTTCTCTAATACCGGCCCTTGAGCTTCTATCACTGCAATCTGAGGGTGTGGGGTATTTTCTACTGTAAATACTGACTGAAACTCCTTGTTCAATTCTTTGCAGATCTCTTCATCCGTCTCAGTGATGCTTCCATCCGCTCTCTTTAGCCTTAAAACCTGTTCTTTTACCTTCAGTTTTCCTCTGATAAAGCTGTGGAAAAGCTTGGGATTTTCTTTAGCCTTCCTGGTGATGTCCCTCTCATAGTCTCTCTCTGCCTCTCTCCTTTTACTTAGGTAGTCATTTCTTGCTCTTTTGTAGGTTTGCCAGGCATTTATGTTTTTTCTCCTCCTATACCTTTTCCAGCATTTGTCTCTCCACTCCTTAGCTCTTTTACACCCATTATCGAACCATTTCTCTCTGGCATGAATTACACCTACTTTGGTGACAGGTATGCAGCAATCTACTATCTTCCCATATTTCTCACAAAAGATGTCATACATTTCTTGTACAGATTTGTTGTAAAATAATGTTCTCCAGTCAATAACTGCAAAGATCTCATTCATTTTGATGTAATCTCCTTTCCGATAGTTCCTCCTCATGTCCTCAGTGCCTCTACTCTCAGGAAGAATATCTTCAATGATATACTCCATCAACAACACACAGTGGTCACTCTTTCCAATTGGTGGTTCATACTCAATTTTTTCAATATCCAACACATTATCTGTGAACACTAGATCAAGTAGTGATGGCTCGTCCCCACCCCTGGCCCTTGTTGGTTCCATTACATGTTGGTGTAGGAAATTCCCTTGTACGCAATCTAGGAATCTTGCCCCGAATGAGTCCTCACCACTGTTTGGGTCAAGATTTATCCAGTCTATCTCTTTATGATTAAAGTCTCCCATAATCAAAATCCTACATTTTTTTCCCCGTGCCATGTTAACAACTGAGTTTATGACTTCAATAGTACCTATATGACTTTCCTCATAAACTTCTAGCCTATTTTGGTTCCTTGGTGGGTTGCATACAACAGTTATTATAATGCTCTCTGACCCAGTATTTATGCGAGCAACAAGAAATTCCTTGAACTCACTTTCTATAGCCAAGTTTATTTCTTCGACTTGAATCCTTTCACTTATGAGCAGTGCTATCCCTCCACCAGTCCTCTCAGATCTTTCAACCCTTAGTATTCCGAAACCCTTAGGAAAAACTGTGACACTGTTTATGTCCTCACTCAACTTAGTCTCTGTAATTGCTACTATATCTGCCTTACTGTTGTGAATCCTATCTTTTAATTCTACTGCCTTACCAGCTAATCCATCAGCATTTGTGTATAACAATCTTAATGAGGCCCCATCCCTTGATCTTCTGTCATTATCTTCTTTATCTCCCCTTTGTCTGGAAGAACTCTGTAATGAAAATTTTTCTTCTCTTCTTCATTTCTTTCATCATTTAACCTTCTTGCCTCTTGCAACAAGTTTTTGATCTTTCCCATCTCTTCCTGTGTTCTGTATTGTCTAATGAACACTTCTTTGAATTCTTGAAGGTCTTTTAGACTTTTTTTTCTCAACAATATTTCCCTACATGTTTCCCCTCTCTCAAAGGTTACTGTACTGAGGTGAAGATGGCTAATGACATGCCAACGTACATTGCCCTGATGTAGTTACATCAGAGATATGTACGTGAGTCTGGAGAAACAAGGAAAAAACCACCCAAAGTCAATTGCCCCGTTTTACAGCAAGGTATCAGTGAAGATGACTGGGACGTATTTACCTGCAGATGGGAAATGTGTAAAAATGGAACTGATCTCAGCACGGACATCACCGCTCACCTATTGGCCTGCTGTGATCCAGAGTTGGAAACTGCATTTTTCCGAGAAGACCCAATAATAGCCAGCAGAACTGAGGGGGAGGTCTTGGATGCCATGAAATGCCTAATGGTGCTGAGCATGGCACTGAGTGTGAGACGGTGACACTACTTCAAACAAAACAAGATCCGGGGGATCATGTCAGACAGTATGTTGCAAGACTACATGGGTTGGCCAATGTCTGTTAGTGTACAAAAATGGGCAACTGTGATGAAGCCACCTGTTCCCGCACCATTGCAATCGATTACATTGAGGACATAGTCAAGCTGGTTCTCCTGCATGGACTTGCAGATGAAGAAATCAGGAAGGAGGTACTTGGGACAACAGATATTGACATTAAAATACTAAATGAAACAGTTGACCTGGTTGACAGTAAGAAAGCTGCCGTACAGGCCATAGTAATTGAGACCCCAAGGGTGGCAGGTAGTAGTTACAGGAAGATGGGCCAGAGTTAGACCAGCCAAGCATTCCTAGACTCTGCACATGACCACAATGAGCTCTACAAGCTGAAACACAAGATGTGGTGTCAGTGTGGCTGTCTCACCCCCCAGTTTGGTAAGGTGAAGGGCAAGCTCAAGGAATTCAAAATGTGTCTTGAGTGCTGGAAGCAGCTCAACCAGCATCTAGTGACCCAATAGAAGCATTGTTTCACTATGTAGCCACCAATGAGACAGGTCCCTGCTCATGTGATGCCCTACCACATCCAACTTTGAATTTGAAGGTAGCTGTAGATGGCAAGGCTTACACTAAGATGAGGATATCAAGTCCATCAAAGTGATCTGCCAACATATATACCATCACTGACTCCATTGCACAAGACTGCCTGATGGGACTAAATCTCCTCAAGACATTGGGTATACATCGGCAGCACCTCATTCATGTCTCCAAGCACATCCTAGCAGCGAATAACGAGGAAATAAATATCTTGGGGTCCTTACTCCTAAAGCTATCCGGCAGCAACGCAAAGGGTAAGCAACTCAAAATTTCAACTGTTGCTTACCACACAGACTCCACCAATTCGGTTCCACCTGAGCTGAGCAGCCTTGGAGCAGCTGGGGGTTATTGGGCCAGATTTTCCAAGGATTGGTGCAACGGGAGAAGCCAAAGTGGGCCATTATACCATGAGCACATGTGATTGCCAGTCACCAGCAGGATGCGGAAGCCCTGTGCGCATTGCACCACCACCTCGCCCAGCTAAGCTACCATTGGTACCGTCAATTGAATCTATGAAGGACATGAAGAAATGGCTCTTGGATAGGTATGCATCATCAACATTCAACATTTCCCTACACCAACTGCTCCCTGCAATGACTGGCCCTCCAGTGGAGATTAGGGGTTGACCCAGGAGACTTCCAATGTACCAGTTCACTGGCAAAATGAAGTGCAAGAACAACTTGACAGAGACGTGGATCTGGGTGTAATAGAGCTGGTGCCTCCTAACATGCCCATAACCTGGCTCCACAGCATGGTCCTGACACCAAAGTTGGATGATAAACCTCATCGAACAGTTGATCTTCAGCCACTAAATCGCAACAGCTTATGGGAGATTCATTATACCTTCCCACCTATCAAGCAAGCGAAGGTCATCCCACCCAACACATTCAAGACGGTCACGGATGCATGGAATGGTTTTCACTCCATCGAAATTTGATCGGAAGATTGGCACAAAATCACATTCTTAACTGAGCAAGCCAGGTTCCAGTATCGGCGTGCAACAATGGAATTCCTTGCATCACAGGATGCCTACACATAGTGAGACAACACAATTATCACAGATGTGCCAAGGAAGACAAAATGCATGGATGATACTATCCTATGGGACACCAATCTAGATCAGGTTGGAAGAACCTGGGTGATCCTCAACCCCACCAAGTTCCAGTTTGCATTGATGGAAGTCGATTTCACAAGTTTTCAGATAACTAAGATTGAAGTAAAACCTCTGCCTAAGTATCTGAATGCCATTGCATATTTTCCAAGACCTTCCAACATCACAGATGTACGGGCATGGTTTGGCCTTGTAAACCAGGTGTCACACTATGGCAGAACCATGGACATGGTGGCACCATTCAAGCCTCTCCTCAGCCCAAATGTTAATTTTAGTTGGAAGTCGGATCTAGAAGAGACATTCCAGTTTTCCAAAAAGGCCATCATCATCAAAGTCCAGGAAGGAGTTGAACTATTTGACCCCAGCAAGCATCCGCTTGCTGGGGTCAAATAGTTCTACTCCTTCCTGGATCTTGATGATGGTGGCCTTTTTGGAAAACTGGAATGCCTCTTCTAGATCCGACTTCCACCTAAAATTAACCTTTGGGCTGAGGAGAGGCTTGAATGGTGCCATCATGTCTTAATTCCGATTGGTCCAGAACAGGGTAGGATATTGGCTGCACCAAAAGCATTGTGAGTGTGACACACTAATTCCTGGATACTGTGATGATGGATGGAAGGTAACTCTAGCTGGATCTCATTTCCTAAGAGATGCTGAGAAGCGGTATGCACCGATCAAAGGAGCAGTTTTAACAGTCACATGGGTACCAGAAGATAGTCACTTTTTTAATATGGGTAGCAGCGATCTTGTCATATTGAATGACCACAAGCCACTGGTGAAAATTCTCGGTAATCACGCCTTAGATGACATCACATACCCAACACTTTTCAGACTTAAGTAATGCACGCTCATGTGGCAGTATCAGATTGTACATGTTCCTGGCAAGACCATACTAGCAGCAGATGCAATGTCACAGTATCCATCAAGCACAGACCATTTCAACAAAAGGAAGTGAAGTGAATGCTCTGTCCACCATCTGCATGCCAGTAGTTACTCAAGACGACCTAGAAACACTTGTGGTGGCCACCGCAAGGTTGTTGACAGATTCTCTTGATGCTGTCACATGGAATAGGGTTAGGGAGAGTACCTCGACTGACAATGAACTTCAGCAGCTCACGCCACTCATCTGGTTTGGGTTTCCAACATCCCACGATGGATTACCTGAAGAACTGCAGCCATATGGGAATACCGTGACAAGTTGTCTCTCATAGGCGGGGTCATCATGATGAACCACAAGATCATTATATCACAAGAACTTCGGAAAAAAGTGTTGCGGGTTCTCCACGCCGCACACCAAGGCACCAGTAGGAAGCACAGTAGGGCACTAAGCACAGTAGTTTGGTCTGGAATCACTAAAGATGTTGAGGACACACACTTCAAGTGCTACTACTGCTGGGGAGTGTCACCTTCCCAGCCACGCATGCCACCATTGCAACCATGTGTGCCAAGCAGCCCCTTCCAAGGCATTGCAGCCGACTTCTTTTTGGCACATGGCACCGGATACTTGGTCATCGTGGACAGGTTCAGTTTTTGGCCACACGTGGCTGCATCTAAGTCAGGCACCAAGGGCTTCATCATGGTTTTCATAAACTACTTCACAACATTCAGCGTACCTGAGGAACCAAGCACAGACAGCAGACCCGAATTCACTGCAAAGGAAACAGAATCACTGTTGCAATGTTGGGGTGTTAAACATCGTCTCTCATCGGCATACCACCCTCAACTGAATGGGTGAGCAGAAGTAGCAGTCAAATCCATGAAGCACTTACTGATGTCTCATACAGAGGCAAATGGTGGCCTTGATACAGAGGCAGTGGCAGCTGGAGTGATGCAATACTGCAAAATGCCAAACCCTCAAACCAGTATATCACCAGCTAAGATTGTCTTTGGCAAGAATCTTCTGGATCTACTGCCTGTTACCCCAGGTATGCAAGTGTTTACCAGTCCAGGAGCTCACTCAATATGTCACCAGACTTGGGAACAACAAGAAGGGGCACTCCGGCTGAGATTCGCCAAACAAGTCAATAACCTCCAGCGCAACACCCGTCAGCTGTCCCCCTTAACTCTGGGTGATAGAGTGTTGCTACAAAACCAAACAGGTAACCACAGCAAGAGATGGAACAGAACTGGGGTGATCATAGAAACAAAGCCATATGACCAATACTTGATAAAGGTGGACGGCTCAGGTTGACTGACTTTAAGGAACTGGCAGTTCCTGTGCCACATTCAAAAGGTAGCTAAAACCAACCATTCTACACCAGGAGCTAAGCCCCGTACCAACCTCAGAACAGCTAAGTCCTACATCATCATCCACAAAACTGCACCAGAACAGACACCCTCCAACATACCTCAGAGCTTATATAACAGAGTACTGAGTTTCCAGCTGAAAACTGGGGGGATATGGGATATTGTTATGAGGTAGAATAAACTGGGTTTAAATATGGTGGGTTGGTAATCATGCGCCATCTATGGGAGAGTGGGCAAAGTGGGGAAGTATACAGTAAACAGCTGTATCTCACTAGCAGGTGGCCGCATCACATATGAGCTCTTAATACCATATTAATACTTAAGTCACAAAAGTTATTTATGATAATTAATTATATTTACACAATGCAAAGAAAGTTCTTATTTACTTCATGTGAGGTATTACAATACAATGTGCACATTGAATATTTATTTAGTATGAGAGGCTGCAGCAATGCATATAGCCACATTGTTTGTTAGGGTTATTCTGTATTTGCAGACTGGAGCATTTATTATGTTGTATCAGAGTTACAGGAGTAAGCTGAAAGCAGCACACATCTGAATGTCATTTTGAGCACCCACCAGCATTAGCACACAATAAAGTGTAACCCCATCCTTCATTGGTTTGTGGCCAGGCAGTGCCTTTTCTTCTTGGGTTATATAGGTCCTTTTAGTCATTTTCTTCCAAAATAGTCCAGTTTCATTATAGTTAAAAACTTTCTGCAAAATGTAACCTTCACTTGTGATAAATTTTTTGAATTCTAGCACATAGGCATCCGCTTCCTTTTGGTTCAAACTAGCCACCTCTCCATGCCTAACAACACTATGAATCCCAGTTCATCAATGAAATTTTTCAAACCAGCCTCTACTGGCATTAAATTCGTCAATTTTAGTGCCACTAGAACTTAGAGTGCTTGCTACTAAATCATGGTGTTTTTGTACTGCCTGAAAGCATATTATAGCCTTACTAATGCTATCTCCAACCAGCTGTTTTTCAATTATCCAAACCAACAATAACTTTTCTACCTCCTCTATCAACTGTGACCTAGTCTTTGTGAATAGAGTCACTCCTTAGCCATGTGATACGCCTTTTAAGACCTCTTTATTTTGCCATGTTATACTGCGTTGTGAGATTAGAAACACGATCACCATTTTCATGTTTAGAAATCGTTTCTTTCTTCGTTTCCACTGTTATGCGTTTTGGGTTTTTAACCCACTATCACTGATGCACTTAACTTTCTTAGGAGCCATAATGAGGGTTAGCTTAAAGTAAAAGGCAACACAATGAAAAACTATAATGAGGGAACAACGAACGAACTACACAGCTTGGGCACCAATGCAGAACTGAGAGCAACCACACGGTCGCCCAGGTAAATGCGAACATGGTCACCCGGGCGAACGTGGTCACCAGGCTGGATGTACATGTGATTACCTAATTGAGATTACCTAATTGTGTTTACTGGAAAGAGCCCAAAGCACGTATCTTCCCGTCTCCTGATCGGTTCCATTTTCTTCTTAGTGATACTTATCATACCTGTCCTTAAAACTATGGATTGAGATAGCATTAACTACCTCCTCGCTTAGCCAATTCCAATTATCAACTACTCTTACACTGAAAAAGTATTTCCTTACATCCTGCAATGAAGTTTTTTTACGAAGCTTCAAACTATAACCTCTAGTTCTAGAGCCTTCCATATCAAAATATCGATCCTTATCTACCCTATCATAACCATGAAGGAATTTAAAGACTGTCACCATATCCCCTTCAATCTTCTAGCTTCGAGTGATGGTAAGTCTAATTCCCTCAGCCTCTCATCATAACTGAGATTACGTATTTCTGGCACCAGTTTCGTGGCATGTCTTTGAACTTTTTCAAGCTTAGCTATGTGCTTTTTCAAGTGCGGATTTCAAAAGGGGGCTGCATATTCGAGTGTTGGCCTCACATAGGTTACATAAATATTTCTGAACATTTCCTTGTCCATGTACCTGAAGGCTACCCTTACATTTGATAAGAAGGAAAATGCTGCCCTTACTATGCCATTTATATGTATTTCTGGAGACAAATCTGCTAGTATGTTTACTCCTAGATCTCTCTCATTTTCTGTCTCTTGAAGTTGTACTCCAGCCACTGAGTAGTCAAGCTTGGGCCTTCTTGCACTTGTACCCATTCTCATTACCTTACATTTTGAAGTATTGAATTTCATTAGCCACTTTTCTGACCACTCGTGCAGACTATTTAGATCTTCCTGAAGTTCTCTACCATTGTTCTCGTTTTTCACTTTCTTCACAATCTTTGCATCATCTGCAAACATATTCATGAATGAATTTACAGACTCTGGTAGGTCATTTACATATACAAGGAACAAAAGTGGCCCTAAAACTGAACCCTGTGGAACTCCACTACTAACTTTTCTCCATCCAGACACTGAGTGTCTTACTCTAACCCTCTGTTCCCTTCCTTCTAAGTAAGTTTTTATCCATTCCAAGACATTTCCACCTATTCTAGCCATTGCTTGCAGCGTCTTAATAAGTCTCCCATGTGGAACAGTGTCAAATGCTTTCTGGAAGTCTAGGAATATGCAATCTGCCCAGCCCTCTCCTGTAAGATTCTGTAATTACCTAATTGTGATTACCTAATTGTGTTTACGAGAAAGAGCCCAAAGCTCGTATCTTCCCGTCTCCTGATCGGTTCCATTTTAGACTTAGTGATACTTATCATACCTGTCCTTAAAACTATGGACTGTGTATGTGTGTTTGTACCTAGAGGGTTGATCGGGGGTCGATGCAAAATTTGTTTGTAACATGTGTTTGTAGGTCAATTTGTTCATAGGTGGGGGTATTCGTGGGTCGAGATTCCATTATATATATATATATATATATATATATATATATATATATATATATATATATATATATATATATATATATATATATATATATATATATTATATATATATATATATATATATATATATATATATATATATATACTAAACAAGAAGATAAAAACAAACAGCTGGATGACAACCTAAATGAATTAGATGTTAGTTCACTGCTCTCTTCTGAGAGAGACGAGATTGCAGCTTGGAATGTCCAAAATAAGGAAAACAGTGAACAGTTTAGAAAAGAGTTCCAGGAGCTGAATATGGAACATAGTGCCATGAAAACTTCCTTTGCTGATGCACTAAAGGGGAATGTGACAGTAAAAGAGGCTGTAAAGGTGGTGGCACTGGAAAACATACAAACAGTAGACTATAAAGAGACAGTAATCGAAAAAAGGGAAAGACGTTGTGATGGAAAGGGCAAATCCACTGATTAAACAGGGACTTGATAAAGAGAAGACAATGGTAATCTCAGGCATAAGCGAATCCCAGGCGCCAACATGGCAGGGGAGACTTGAAGAAAATAAAGCTAGGGTTGTACACCTGATAAGAAAGCTTGGAGTAGTTTGTGGTCCTGAGGATATTGTAAACATTCATCAACTAGGCAAATAATCGAGGGAAGGAAAGCCGAGACCAACAAAAGTAACCTTTGAGAGAGGGGAAACATGTAGGAATATATTGTTGAGAAAAAAAGTCTAAAAGACCTTCAAGAATTCAAAGAAGTGTTCATTAGACGATACAGAACACAGGAAGAGATGGGAAAGATCAAAAACTTGTTGCAAGAGGCAAGAAGGATAAATGAGGAAAGAAATGAAGAAGAGAAGAAAACTTTTCATATCAGAGTTCTTCCAGACAAAGGGGAGATAAAGAAGATAATGACAGAAGACCAGGGGATGGGGCCTCATTAAGATTGTTATACACAAATGCTGATGGATTAGCTGGTAAGGCAGTAGAATTAAAAGATAGGATTCACAACAGTAAGGCAGATATAGTAGCAATTACAGAGACTAAAGTTGAGTGAGGACATAAACAGTGTCACAGTTTTTCCTAAGGGCTTCAGAATATTGAGGGTTGAAAGATCTGAGAGGACTGGTGGAGCGATAGCACTGCTCATAAGTGAAAGGATTCAAGTTGAAGAAATAAACTTGGCTATAGAAAGTAAGTTCAAGGAATTTCTTGTTGCTCGCATAAATACTGGGTCAGAGAGCATTATAATAACTGTTGTATATAACCCACCAAAGAAAAAATTTTATGAGGAAAATCATATAGGTACTATTGACGTCATAAACTCAGTTGTTAACATGGCATGAGAGAGAAAATGTAGGATTTTGATTATGGGAGATTTTAATCATAAAGAGATAGATTGGATAAATCTTGACCCTCACAGTGGTGAGGACTCATTCGGGACAAGATTCCCAGATTGCGTACAAGGGAATTTCCTACACCAACATGCAATGGAACCAACGAGGGCCAGGGGTGAGGATGAGCCATCACTACTTGATCTAGTATTCACAGATAATGTGTTGGATATTGAAAAAATTGAGTATGAACCACCAATTGGTAAGAGTGACTACTGTGTGTTGTTTATTAGTAGGTGATAAAGATAAGGAACATATCACAGACTCGTCTTTATAGGTACGGTTTGCCTAAAAGCCGTAAAACAACAACTATTAATCATTGAATACATTATAAATCTATATTACACAGGTGTATTTAGTTAATGTCTTCATCCTTACTCTCTATTTATCATTTTATACTACATTTTAATTCTTACAGGTTAATGCAGTTAGCTTCCCATAACTTACTCAATTACGGCCCAGAGTGAATCCTCTGAATATTACGTCTGCTCTCAAATCCAGTCAGTCTCTGTCTGCCTCTTCTCTAATATAGACTGTCAGTGTATCAATTATGCTTACTAAGCTAAAACAAGGGCCTGTAGTGTCTATCCTGACACTCCATGGCGCCTCTCTCTCTCTCTCTCTCTCTCTCTCTCTCTCTCTCTCTCTCTCTCTCTCTCTCTCTACCGCCACGGGTGGCGGTAACATATATATATATATATATATATATATATATATATATATATATATATATATATATATATATATATATATATATATATAGTTCTACTTAGAATAAGATTTTTTGACTTTAAAAGGAGACAATGTTATGACTCTGGGTTTGCCATCCTATTTCTCAATCTGATTATATCATCCTCTGCACTTCGTCTTAGAAAGCATCGTTGCGGAGATTATTTCGCAATAAATTTATCTTCCAAGAAGTTTTAAAGTGATACAAGCATAGAACAACAGTTTTCCAAAATCACAAATTCAGCTTGGAAAATTTTTATGCAAATAACATTTATCCTCTTGTTCTGTGCTTGTATTACTTTAAAACCATCTTGCAAGATGAATTTGTTGCAACATAACCTCTCCAACAATGTTTTCTTAGACGAACTGCAAAGAATAATACAAACAGATTAAGAAATAGGATAACAACCCCAGAGACACACTTCAAGAGACAGAAAATGAGAGAGATCTAGGAGTAAACATACTGGCAGATTTGTCTCCAGAAATACATATAAATGGCATAGTAAGGGCAGCATATGCATTCTTATCAAATGTAAGGGTAGCCTTCCGGCACATGGACTAGGAAATGTTCAGAAATATTTATGTAACCTATGTGAGGCCAAAACTCGAATATGCAGCCCCCTTTTGGAATCCGCACTTGAAAAAGCACATAGCTAAGCTTGAAAAAGTTCAAAGACATGCCACGAAACTGGTGCCAGAAATACGCAATCTCAGTTATGATGAGAGGCTGAGGGAATTAGACTTACCATCACTCGAAGCTAGAAGATTGAGGGGGGATATGGTGACAGTCTTTAAATTCCTTCATGGTTATGATAGAGTGGATAGGGATCGATATTTTGATATGGCTGGCTCTAGAACTAGAGGTCATAGTTTGAAGCTTGGTAAGAAAACTTCTTTGCAGGATGTAAGGAAATACTTTTTCAGTGTAAGAGTAGTTGATAATTGGAATTGGCTAAGCGAGGAGGTAGTTAATGCTATCTCAATCCATAGTTTTAAGGACAGGTATGATAAGTATCACTAAGTATAAAATGGAACCGATCAGGAGCCGGGAGGGTACGAGCTTTGGGCTCTTTCCCGTAAACACAGTTAGGTAATCACATACATAATATATATATATATATATATATATATATATATATATATATATATATATATATATATATATATATATATATGTTCAGAAATATTCATGTAACGTATGTGAGGCCAAAACTCTAATATGCAGCCCCCTCTTGGAATCCGCACTTGAAAAAGCACATAGCTAAGCTTGAAAAAGTTCAAAGACATGCCACGAAACTGGTGCCAGAAATACGCAATCTCAGTTATGATGAGAGGCTGAGGGAATTAGACTTACCATCACTCAAAGCTAGAAGAGTGAGGGGGGATATGGTGACAGTCTTTAAATTCCTTCATTGTTATGATAGAGTGGATAGGGATGGATATTTTGATATGGCTGGCTCTAGAACTAGAGGTCATAGTTTGAAGCTTGGTAAGGAAACTTCTTTGCAGGATGTAAGGAAATACTTTTTTAGTGTAAGAGTAGTTTATAATTGGAATTGCCTAAGCGAGGAGGTAGTTAATGCTTTCTCAATCCATAGTTTTAAGGACAGGTATGATAAGTATCACTAAGTATAAAATGGAACCGATGAGGAGATGGGAAGATACGAGCTTTGGGCTCTTTCCCGTAAACACAATTAGGTAATCACAATTAGGTAATCACACACACACACACACACACACACACACACACACACACACACACACACACACACACACATACACGAGAGAGACGAGATTGCTGCTTGGAATGTCCAGATTAAGGAAAACATTGAACAGTTCAGAAAAGAGTTCCAGGAGCTGAATATGGAAAATGATGCCATGAAAACTTCCTTTGCTGATGCACTAAAGGGGAATGTGGCAGCAAAAGAGGCTGTAAAGGTGGTGGCACTGGAAAACATACAAACAGTTGACTATAAAGAGACAGTAATCGAAAAAATGAAAGACGTTGTGATGGAAAGGGCAAACCCACTCATCAGACAGGCACTTGATAAGGAGAAGACAGTGGTAATCTCAGGCATAAGCGAGTCCCAGGAGCCAACATGGCAGGGGAGACTTGAAGAAAATAAAGCTAGGGTTGTTGACCTGATAAGAAAGCTTGGAGTAGTATGTGGTCCTGAGGATATTGTAAACATACACCAACTAGGAAAATATTCGAGGGAAGGAAAGCCGAGACCAACAAAAGTAACCTTTGAGAGAGGGGAAACAAGTAGGGAAATATTGTTGAGAAAAAAAAGTCTAAAAGACCTTCAAGAATTCAAAGAAGTGTTCATTAGACAATACAGAACACAGGAAGAGATGGGAAAGATCAAAAACTTGTTGCAAGAGGCAAGAAGGTTAAATGATGAAAGAAATGAAGAAGAGAAGAAAAATTTTCATTACAGAGTTCTTCCAGACAAAGGGGAGATAAAGAAGATAATGACAGAAGATCAGGGGATGGGGCCTCATTAAGATTGTTATACACAAATGCTGATGGATTAGCTGGTAAGGCAGTAGAATTAAAAGATAGGATTCACAACAGTAAGGCAGATATAGTAGCAATTACAGAGACTAAGTTGAGTGAGGACATAAACAGTGTCACAGTTTTTCCTAAGGGTTTCGGAATACTAAGGGTTGAAAGATCTGAGAGGACTGGTGGAGGGATAGCACTGCTCATAAGTGAAAGGATTCAAGTTGAAGAAATAAACTTGGCTATAGAAAGTGAGTTCAAGAAATTTCTTGTTGCTCGCATAAATACTGGGTCAGAGAGCATTATAATAACTGTTGTATACAACCCACCAAGGAACCAAAATAGGCTTGAAGTTTATGAGGAAAGTCATATAGGTACTATTGAAGTCATAAACTCAGTTGTTAACATGGCACGGGAAAAAAATGTAGGATTTTGATTATGGGAGACTTTAATCATAAAGAGATAGATTGGATAAATCTTGACCCACACAGTGGTGAGGACTCATTCGGGGCAAGATTCCTGGATTGCGTACAAGGGAATTTCCTACACCAACATGTAATGGAACCAACAAGGGCCAGGGGTGGGGATGAGCCATCACTACTTGATCTAGTGTTCACAGATAATGTGTTGGATATTGAAAAAATTGAGTATGAACCACCAATTGGAAAGAGTGACCACTGTGTGTTGTTGATGGAGTATATCATTGAAGATATTCTTCCTGAGAGTAGAGACACTGAGGACATGAGGAGGAACTATCCGAAAGGAGATTACATCAAAATGAATGAGCTTTTTGCAGTTATTGACTGGAGAACCTTATTTTACAACAAATCTGTACAAGAAATGTATGACATCTTTTGTGAGAAATATGGGAAGATAGTAGATTGCTGCATACCTGTCACCAAAGTAGGTGTAATTCATGCCAGAGAGAAATGGTTCGATAATGGGTGTAAAAGAGCTAAGGAGTGGAGAGACAAATGCTGGAAAAGGTATAGGAGGAGAAAAAACATAAATGCCTGGCAAACCTACAAAAGAGCAAGAAATGACTACCTAAGTAAAAGGAGAGAGGCAGAGAGAGACTATGAGAGGGACATCACCAGGAAGGCTAAAGAAAATCCCAAGCTTTTCCACAGCTTTATCAGAGGAAAACTGAAGGTAAAAGAACAGGTTTTAAGGCTAAAGAGAGCGGATGGAAGCATCACTGAGACGGATGAAGAGATCTGCAAAGAATTGAACAAGGAGTTTCAGTCAGTATTTACGGTAGAAAATACTCCACCCCCTCAGATTGCAGTGATAGAAGCTCAAGGGCCGGTATTAGAGAACATCAACCTTACAGCCACAGAGGTATGCAAAGCGCTGATGGATTTAGATGTTCATAAAGCTACAGGTCCTGATGACATATCCCCTCATGTGCTTAAAAAATGCGCAAACACAATATCAGTGGCACTAAGTATCATATTTAAGGAGTTACTGGAGTCGGGGGAGATTTCAAGATGCTGGAAACAAGCAAATGTGATACCTATCTTCAAAAAGGGAAGGAGGGATACGGCTCTGAACTATAGACCAGTTTCCTTGACCAGCATAGTTTGCAAAGTTATGGAGAAACTACTAAGGAAACATATCTCTCTTCACTTGGAATCCTTGAAACTTTTGTCAGTGAGGCAACATGGCTTCAGAGAAGGTAGATCAACAGTAACAAACTTATTAGAATTTTATGATGAGGTAAGCCAAATCTTACAGGAAAGAGAGGGCTGGGCAGATTGCATATTCCTAGACTTCCAGAAAGCGTTTGACACTGTTCCACATGGGAGACTTATTAGGAAGCTGCAAGCAATGGCTAGAATAGGTGGAAATGTTTTGGAATGGATAAAAACTTACTTAGAAGGAAGGGAACAGAGGGTTAGAGTAAGACACTCAGTGTCTGAATGGAGAAGAGTTAGTAGTGGAGTTCCACAGGGTTCAGTTTTAGGGCCACTTTTGTTCCTTGTATATGTAAATGACCTTCCAGAGTCTGTAAATTCATTCATGAATATGTTTGCAGATGATGCAAAGATTGTGAAGAAAGTAAAAAACGAGAACAATGGTAGAGAACTTCAGGAAGATCTAAATAATCTGCATGAGTGGTCAGAAAAGTGGCTAATGAAATTCAATACTTCAAAATGTAAGGTAATGAGAATGGGTACAAGTGCAAGAAGGCCCAAGCTTGACTACTCCGTGGCTGGAGTACAACTTCAAGAGACAGAAAATGAGAGAGATCTAGGAGTAAACATACTGGCAGATTTGTCTCCAGAAATACATATAAATGGCATAGTAAGGGCAGCATATGAATTCTTATCAAATGTAAGGGTAGCCTTCAGGCACATGGACAAGGAAATGTTCAGAAATATTTATGTAACGTATGTGAGGTCAAAACTCGAATATGCAGCCCCCTTTTGGAATCCGCACTTGAAAAAGCACATAGCTAAGCTTGAAAAAGTTCAAAGACATGCCACGAAACTGGTGCCAGAAATACGTAATCTCAGTTATGATGAGAGGCTGAGGGAATTAGACTTACCATCACTCGAAGCTAGAAGAGTGAGGGGGGATATGGTGACAGTCTTTAAATTCCTTCATGTTTTATGATAGAGTGGATAGGGATCGATATTTTGATATGGCTGGCTCTAGAACTAGAGGTCATAGTTTGAAGCTTGGTAAGAAAACTTCTTTGCAGGATGTAAGGAAATACTTTTTCAGTGTAAGAGTAGTTGATAATTGGAATTGGCTAAGCGAGGAGGTAGTTAATGCTATCTCAATCCATAGTTTTAAGGACAGGTATGATAAGTATCACTAAGTCTAAAATGGAACCGATGAGGAGACGGGAAGATACGAGCTTTGGGCTCTTTCCCGTAAACACAATTAGGTAATCACAATTAGGTAATCACACACACACATATCTATCTATCTATCTATCTATCTATATATCTATATATATATATATATATATATATATATATATATATATATATATATATATATATATATATATATATATATATATATATATATATATAATATATATATATATATATATATAGATAGATAGATAGATATATATATATATATATATATATATATGTGTGTGTGTGTGTGTGTGTGTGTGTGTGATGTGCCTGTGTGTGTGATTACCTAATTGTGTTTACGGGAAAGAGCCCAAAGCTCGTATCTTCCCGTCTCCTCATCGGTTCCATTTTATACTTAGTGATACTTATCATACCTGTCCTTAAAACTATGGATTGAGATAGCATTAACTACCTCCTCGCTTAGCCAATTCCAATTATCAACTACTCTTACACTGAAAAAGTATTTCCTTACATCCTGCAAAGAAGTTTTCTTACCAAGCTTCAAACTATGACCTCTAGTTCTATAGCCAGCCATATCAAAATATCGATCCCTATCCACTCTATCATAACCATGAAGGAATTTAAAGACTGTCACCATATCCCCCCTCAATCTTCTAGCTTCGAGTGATGGTAAGTCTAATTCCCTCAGCCTCTCATCATAACTGAGATTGCGTATTTCTGGCACCAGTTTCGTGGCATGTCTTTGAACTTTTTCAAGCTTAGCTATGTGCTTTTTCAAGTGCGGATTCCAAAAGGGGGCTGCATATTCGAGTTTTGGCCTCACATAGGTTACATAAATATTTCTGAACATTTCCTAGTCCATGTGCCGGAAGGCTACCCTTACATTTGATAAGAATGCATATGCTGCCCTTACTATGCCATTTATATGTATTTCTGGAGACAAATCTGCCAGTATGTTTACTCCTAGATCTCTCTCATTTTCTGTCTCTTGAAGTGTGTCTCTGGGGTTGTTATCCTGTTTCTTAATCTGTTTGTATCATTCTTTGCAGTTCGTCTAAGAAAACATTGTTGGAGAGGTTATGTTGCAACAAATTCATCTTGCAAGATGGTTTTAAAGTAATACAAGCACAGAACAAGAGGATAAATGTTATTTGCATAAAAATTTTCCAAGCTGAATTTGTGATTTTGGAAAACTGTTGTTCTATGCTTGTATCACTTTAAAACTTCTTGGAAGATAAATTTATTGCGAAATAATCTCCGCAACGATGCTTTCTAAGACGAAGTGCAGAGGATGATATAATCAGATTGAGAAATAGGATGGCAAACCCAGAGTCATAACATTGTCTCCTTTTAAAGTCAAAAAATCTTATTCTAAGTAGAACTATATATATATATATATATATATATATATATATATATATATATATATATATATATATATATATATATATATATATATATATATATATATATATATATATATATATATATATATTATATATATATATATATGTGTGTGTTACCGTCACCCGTGGCGGTAGAGAGAGAGAGAGAGAGAGAGAGAGAGAGAGAGAGAGAGAGAGAGAGAGAGAGAGAGAGAGAGAGAGGCGCCATGGAGTGTCAGGATAGACACTACAGGCCCTTGTTTTAGCTTAGTAAGCATAATTGATACACTGACAGTCTATATTAGAGAAGAGGCAGACAGAGACTGACTGGATTTGAGAGCAGACGTAATATTCAGAGGATTCACTCTGGGCCGCAATTGAGTAAGTTATGGGAAGATAACTGCATTAACCTGTAAGAATTAAAATGTAGTATAAAATGATAAATAGAGAGTAAGGATGAAGACATTAACTAAATACACCTGTGTAATATAGATTTATAATGTATTCAATGATTAATAGTTGTTGTTTTACGGCTTTTAGGCAAACCGTACCTATAAAGACGAGTCTGTGATATGGCCCTTATCTTTATCACCTACTAATAAACTTGACTGCCTTAAAGACGTCAATAGTTTGTGTAAAACCTAGAGGGAGGTGATGAAGACAAGATGCTGAGGAGACGACCGGTACGTCACAGTGGAGAGACTACGGCGACGAAGTAATCACCTTAAATGAGTCAGGTGATGAGCGACCGTGAATGAAATATACTGGGACGAAGTAAATAAAAGAACTTCAAAGCGAGGATCGAAAATAGACGCAAAAGTCTACGGAGTGAGACACGAAATTTCAACCCCCCCCAAAAAAAAATCAAATTCACATAATGCAGTTCAGCGGCTAATAGAGAGATGAGTCACAGCCCAGGTAAGGCATAATTTAAGAATAGTGATAGACAGAGGATCACCTGAGAGCTGGTGTATGGAGGAACAGACGAATACGGCATTGTAGGATGTGTGCCGGTGGCAACAAAAGTGAATAATAAAGGTTGAAACATAGTGATAACTGATTGAACATTGTTGTGAGTTGTGTTGAAGGTCTCAGCAGACCTAAAAATTAATTATTGCAACGGGGGGAGTGCTTACACCTAGAGGGAGAGTAAAGGACAGATTGAAGAGCAATAAAGGTATAAGCAATGGCTCATGAAGCCAAGTAATTAGCTGGATTTGAGTGATGTTAAAGGTATAAGCAACGGCTCATGATGCCAAGTAGTGAGCTGGATTTGAGTAATGTACAATAGCACTAAGGAAATTGTCAGGTTATTATGGGATATATTTCAACAAAGGTGAATAATAAAGGTGAACATAGTGATTACTGATTGAACATTGTTGTGAGTTGTGTTGAAGGTCTCAGCAGACCTAAAAATTAATTATTGCAACGGGGGGAGTGCTTACACCTAGAGGGAGAGTGAAGGACAGATTGCAGAGCATTAAAGGTATAAGCAATGGCTCATGAAGCCAAGTAATTAGCTGGATTTGAGTAATGTTAAAGGTATAAGCAACGGCTCATGAAGCCAAATAATGAGCTGGATTTTAATAATGTACAATAGCAGTAAGGAAATTGTCAGGTTATTACATAACTGGTATATTGTAAAGGTTGATGCAGTTCAGAGATATTTATCTTAACAGTAGAATTGAGACAAATTAGTAGGGCTCATATTCATGTACTTGCAAAGTCTGTTCTAAATGCTATCGATACTAGGTACATGACGTGTTGGCTACAGTAGCATGAACGGAGGAGGTTGTCCCTCCGCAATGTGGGAGCGGAGTTCAGGTGTCCCTCCGCAGTGCTACAGTGGTAAGTAAGCTACAGTGGTAGAAACGGAGGAGGTTTCCCTCCGCAACGTGAGAGTGGAGTTCAGGTGTCCCTCCACAGTGCTACAGTGGTAAGTAAGATACAGTGGTTTGAACGGAGGACGTTGTCCCTCCACAATGTGGGAGCGGAGTTCAGGTGTCCCTCCGCAGTGCTACAGTGGTAAGTAAGCTACAGTGGTAGAAACGGAGGAGGTTTTCCCTCCGCAACGTGGAAGCGGAGTTCTGGTGTCCCTCCGCAGTGCTACAGTAGTGTGAACGGAGGAGGCTTTCCCTCTGCAACGTGGGAGCGGAGTTCAGGTGTCCCTCCGCAGCGCTACAGTGGTAAGTAAGCTACAGTGGTTTGAACGGAGGAGGTTTTCCCTCTGCAACGTAGGAGCGGAGTTCATGTGTCCCTCCGCAGTGCTACCGTGGTAAGTAAGCTACAGTGGTAGAAATGGAGGAGGTTTTCCCTCCGCAACGTAGGAAGTGGAGTTGTGGAATCCCTCCACGCTGCTACAGTGGTGTGAATGGAGGAGGTTTTCCCTCCGCAACATGGGAGCGGAGTTCTGGTGTCCCTCTGCAGTGCTACAGTAATGTGAACGGAGGAGGTTTTCCCTCCGCAATGTGGGAGCGGAATTCAGGTGTCCCTCCGCAGTGCTACAGTGGTAAGTAAGCTACAGTGGTAGAAACGGAGGAGGTTTTCCCTCCGCAACGTGGGAAGTGGAGTTGTGGAATCCCTCCACCCTGCTACAGTGGTGTGAACGGAGGAGGTTTTCCCTCCACAACGTGGGAGCGGAGTTCTGGTGTCCCTCCGCAGTGCTACAGTAGTGTGAACGGAGGAGGCTTTCCCTCCGCAACGTGGGAGCGGAGTTCAGGTGTCCCTCTGCAGTGCTACAGTGGTAAGTAAGCTACAGTGGTATGAACAGAGGAGGTTGTCCCTCCGTGACATGAGAGCGGAGTTAAGATGTTCCTCCATAATGCTACAGTGGTAAGTTTGCTACAGTGGTAAGAACGGAGGAGGTTTTCCCTCCGCAATGTGGAAACCGGAGTTGAAATATTCCTACGGAATGCTACAGTGGTAAGTTAGCTACAGTGGAAAGTACGGAGGAGGTTTTCCCTCCACGAAGTGGGAAGCGGAGTTGAGGTATCTCTCCGCAGTGCTACAGCGGTATGAAAATAGGAGGTTTTTCCATCCGTAATATAGGAAGCGAAGTTGAGGTATCCCTCCGCAGTGCAGGACCTGTTGACTAATCAAAGCGGAGTTGAAATTACCCTTCCATAATGGTAAAAGCGGAGCTAAGGTTATCCATCCGCAGCGTTCAGCTTAGTCCGACTGAGGAAAGAGGCAGATCGCTTACCCGAATAAGAAATGGAGGCAAACGATAAGAATAGGAAATTGAATATAGAAAAGGGAAGCCCTAGGATGTGGACGACAACTGAAGGCGAGAAGCAAGATGCCAAGATAATTACAAGAACAGATATAGAGACACACGTGAATGAACGGCATGGAGAACTGACAGGTGAGGCACAGGAGCCGATGAAGAAGCTACCGACAGCAACAGAGGAAGCCCTGATGATCAGTGTCTTGGAGTCCGCCAAGGAATCCATCAGAGGCATAGCTGAACAGATAATGCAGGAGCAGTGGAACAATGATGAACGGCTGCTAAGGAAGGAGTGGGTGCAAGGAGCGGTACGAGCACAAGCAAAAGGGGAAAGGCAGACGGCGAAGGGAACCATGAGGGCGAGGATCAACAGGGCAAGAAAGAGCGAGAGAGGGAGAAGCAACAAACGGATGCGGAAGCCAGAAGAAACGCTATTCCGGTCCACTCATGGCTAGTGGAACCCACAGGAGCTGCCCAATTGCGAGCAGGTCCAGTGATGAACAGACAAGAGAATGCTCTTCGGCTCGACGGACTGCAGGTGCAGTTGATGGAAGTGTGAGAAGGACTGATACGGGAAGCAAGGAATGATTGCGACACTGAAATCAGACTGATCAAGGATGCCAGAGGTCATTTGCCTGTGGAAATGTCATGTGAGTTAGGAATGATGTCCCAAATGAAAGAGAATAACACAGGAAGCCCCTGTGAAGCAACGGATCTCATAAGGTACATCGCAGAGCAGATGGGCAATATCCGAACGTGGGATGTGCTGGCAAGAATTGACACTGGTCGTGGGTCTCCAAGGGAAACCAGAGGCAAATGAGATGGACCAGAGTGTGAATAGGAAAAGAAAAGGGAGACAGGGTCTGAACTATGCCAATTGTGTCATGATAGACATTTACTCAAGGCCTGCTGGAGCTTCGGAAGGCTAGGGAGTATGGAGCGCCTGAGGGTGGCTGCAAAGTTTTGGGTATGCTTCGGGTGCCTAAAGCAGAACACGGAGTCGCCATATGCCAAGATAGATAGCCATGTGAAGTACATGAGAGTGACTCGCACGCAACAATCCTGCACACGGATTATGACAGTAGGTTGACAGGGAGGACTAGTGAACGAGACAACCGAAGGAACCAGCGACCATCAAGCCGAAAAGGTGACATATGGCGTGAGCGAGAACGAAAAGGCCATGGTCAAGAGAGACGATGACGGTCAGAACAAAGAGGTGACATGCATCAGAAGATAAGTTCAGAGCCACTAACTATGCCAGACGGTTCAAGGAATGACAACAGGAAAGGGGGACAGTTGCCTTGCATGTAGTGGAGGTGTACATCAGGATGGGGAACCCTTCGCATCGAGGACAGCTCTAGGCTGGACAGTACAAGACGTCTTGCTGCCCAGGGACACAACAGAAACGTCAACGAGCCTCACTGCCATAGCCGAGCTGCCAAGATCAACAAATGGCAATGAGTCTTTGGAGGAACAAATACAACGGTTCTGGGAGCTGGATGAGCCCACAGCAAAGGAGTTTCAGGAGAGAGAGGGGCTGTCGCCGTTGGAACAGTATGTCTTCAGCCTGTGGGACAGTCATGTAAACAGGAGCGGAAATCACTACATACTGTCGATCTCATTCAAGCAGTCATCGTTGCCTCAGGTCAGCAAATGGAGATCGGCTCGTCACAGATTGGATTCACTAAAGAACAGGCTCAGGAAGGATAGGGTGTTGGGAAACGCCTACAAGGCGGAATTTCAAAAACTCTTGACTGCGGGGTACATGGAACAAGTGCCAGATCAAGACCGACTCGGTGGGCAGCGGATCTGGTGCCTACCTCATCATCCGGTACTGAACCCCAGCAAAGCAGGGAAGGTGTGCATTGTTTTTGACTGCACTGTGACTCATCAAGGAGTGTCTTTGAACTCACAAGTACTATAAGGGCTAGACTTCAACAGTTAGCTCATGGGATTCTTCTTCAGTTTCGACAGGGCATAGTGGCAGTGATGGCAGACATAGAGGCCATGTTCTATCAGGTGAGAGCAGCGGAGAACAAAAGGGATCCTTACGCTTCTAATGGAGAAAGGACGATCGAGAATAAACTCCCATCGAAGCGTTCTGGATGACAGTACATGTGTTTGGGGGTGTGTGGTGTCCGGCCTGTGCGGCTTATGCCCTATGTCAAATGCTTAGAGAGTACGGAAAGTCCTACGATGAGGCGGTGAGGGACACCTCTAAGAATTTCTTTGTCGACGACCTTATGCATACCGTGGACGACGCGAATCAGGCAGCGGCCATAGCCACGCAGTTGACAAATCTAATGAGTAAAGGAGGATTTCACCTTACGAAATGGTCGAGCAACATGCCAGGCATGCTGAAAGGAATACAGATAAAGGAGCTTCGATAGCGCAGGACAAGGTCTGAAATAGTAACGGCTGCACAACCGGAAGGAAGGGCACTGGAGTGATATGGGACCAAGTAAAGGACGAGTTTGTGGTACGAGTGAAGCTCAAAGATTGCGCGTTCACTAGACAAAACATATTGACAACTTTCAGTGTTATCTATGAACCTCTTGGAATAATGGTGCCCTTCGTAGTCCGTGCCAAGATCGTCTTCCAGGCACCGGACTGGTAAGGGATGGAACGAACCTATCAGCAAGCAAGGTCAGCGGGATTGGAAGGAATGGATGCACACTTTCCAACAGTTCAGGGGGTTTGCAATACCAGACAATATTGCTACGGGGCTATGGGTGAACTTAAGCGAGTGAAATTACACGCCTTTACTAACGCGTCCCATTTGGCTTATGGCACCGCCAGCTACCTGCACTCCAGTGTCACTCAGGACAGGGTAAGCGTGTCCTTTGTTCTCGGTAGACACCTTTCTCCCCTTTCAAGGGAAAGAGTATACCTAGGTTGGAGCTGTATGCCGCCAAGCTAGCCACCGAAGTAACAGCCATCATCGCCAATGAGCTAGTGGTCAAGCTTGTCGATTTCGTGTATTGGATGGACAACATTGCTCGTGCTGCAGCACATCTGCAATCCTAGCAGGCGTTTCAAGGCCTACATCGCTAACAGGGCGGCAGCAATACAGCGTCTTGCACCGATCCAACAATGGCATCACGTGCACTCGGCACATAACCCAGCAGACGACGTATAGCAGGGCCTTTCAAGCCATGCCATGATGGTGAGGAGCAGGTGAACTAATGGGCTGGACTCCCTAGGCTACCCCAGGAAGTCTTGGCCTCTGGAAAACAATCTGCCGACAGGAGACACTAAAGAAATGGAGCTGCAATCTCCCTTATCACTAACAGCATTGGTAGCAGAGACTCCACCTTCAGCATGTTAACGATTCTGGATTGCTCATCGAGTACAGGTCAGGACGCACGAGGGGATACTGATGCGAGCACCGATTCATCTCTGCTTACTGGAGGGAGTGCACGTTCCGAAGATGTAATACGCCCATGTGGGCTTGGTTTTGGCAGCTGCTACTGCTCGACGGGGGGGAGTGTTACCGCCACCCATGGCGGAGTGAGAGAGAGAGAGAGAGAGAGAGAGAGAGAGGAGAGAGAGAGAGAGAGAGAGAGAGAGAGAGAGAGAGAGAGAGGGGGGGGGGGCAGCAACATATCTATATACAGAGAGAGAGAGAGAGAGGGCGCCATGGAGTGTCAGGATAGACACTACAGGCCCTTGTTCTAGCTTAGTAAGCATAATTGATACACTGGCAATCTATATTAGAGAAGAGGCAGACAGAGACTGACTGGATTCGAGAGCAGACGTAATATTCAGAGGATTCACTCTGGTCCTCAATTACGTAAGTTATGAGAAGCTAACTGCATTAACCTGTAAGAATTAAAATGTAGCATAAAATGATAAATAGAGAGTACGGATGAAGACATTAACTAAATACACCTGTGTAATGTAGATTTATAATGTATTCAATGATTAATAGTTGTTGTTTTATGGCTTCTAGGCAAACCGTACCTACAAAGACGAGTCTGCGATATGGCCCTTATCTTTATCATTTACTAATAAACTTGACTGCCTTAAAGGCGTCAATAATATATATATATATATATATATATATATATATATATATATATATATATATATATATATATATATATATATATATATATATATATATATATATATATATATATATAATATATATATATATATATATATATATATATACCTATACCTATACCTATACCTATACATATACATATACATATACATATACATATACATATACACATACATATAGTATATATATATATATATATATATATATATATATATATATATATATATATATATATATATATATATATATATATATATATATATATATATATATATATATATATATATATATATATATATAGTCGCCATGGTGTATGCTCTTTGCAGATGACATTGCACTGTGTAGCAACAGACGAGAGGTAGTGGAGGAGAAGCCTGAGGAGTGGAAAAGAGTGATGGAGAATAGAGGACTGAGAATCAGCAGGAAGAAGACAGAGTACTCGAGGTTGAGATATGATGAGGATGGGGAGGTCAATTTGCAAGGGGAAGTGTTGAAAAGAGTTGAAAAGTTCAAGTATTTGGGATCAACAGTAGCAGAGGATGGTGACCTAGAGTCAGAAATAACCCACAGAATACAAGCGGGATGGAAGAACTGGAAGAGAGTGTCAGGGGTGCTGTGTGACAGGAAAATAGGGATTAAGTTGAGGGGTAAAGTGCATAAGACAGTTGTGAGACCTGCGATGATGTATGGAGCAGAGACATGGGCACTAAAGAAGACACAAGAGAAAAAAACTGGATGTGGCTGAGATGAGGATGTTGAGATAGATGTGTGGGATGACAAGAAGCGATAAAATCAGAAACGAGGTAATTAGTGGTACCTCAAAAGTTAGAGAAATATCAGATAAGATACAAGAAAGTAGACTAAGATGGTATGATCATGTAGTTTGGAGGGGTGAACAGTATGTTGGGAGGAGGGTGATGGAAATGGATATACAGGTGTCGCATAGTTGGATACTATTCCACCGCGTGTCACCAGTTTGTCGTAGTATAATTCCACTGGATGACACCAATGTCGTGGAATTACTATTTCACACAAGTTATAATTATGGTAGCGTGGTTGGTGAATATAGATAAGCTGCTTCTTTATATGTATTTATTTCTAGCTTACATACATATATACTCAGAGCTCCCATATCTACAGTTCCTGTCACGAATAATTCCAGATTCCCGCCCCCAAGGGGGAGGCTAGCTAAGCTGTGCTGCGTCACGTCTGCTCCTGGCAAGTCCCGGTCTCTAACTGACTCTTTTATAGTTTCTCATGGCAGTCGGGCATCGTGGCATCACTGCCAAATTTAGGCATGTCTGAAATGCCTTGTGAAGTTATAGGCATCTTTAATATGCCTTACGACACTCCACCACCAAATTGAAATACCTCGTATTACAGACTGAAACATCAATACTTCTATGAGAGCCTTAAAATTTTCTAACTTTCATTATTTTACAAAAACGGGGCAGAGCTATCTAAGAAACTGACTTATGAAACTATTACAATCTCATACAATTATCTAAACAGATTACAGTAATACTAAAATTACTATGCAAAAAACTGACAGAGAAATGTATATTCTTTATCATAAGCATTGTAATCAAAATCACAAAATCAAACTTACGTATTCTTAATTGCAACATATAGCTGGAAAGCATTGGCAAAATCACTTAAGAACAAAGCTAATAAAGCTATTTCATCAATCAAACAGTACACAATACATTTGGACATGATGTATGGAAATACTTTTGAAACAAAACATTTGTTACGGTGTGAAAAGTTAAAAACATTCACAATTACAATATGCAATTACTATTCAAGGACAAGCTGATATGAGAACTTAATGAACATAAAGAGTAAATCATGATTCAAACAATGATAATATTTACGCAAAACAATGATATTATTTAAGCAGAAAACAACTTATGATTTTTGCAAATTGTACAATTTATCAATGGCACTTATTCTAAAAACTTATATCTAAGGGAGACTCTGAGTTTTCGCTTAAAATGATCTTAAAGCTACCAAAAAAATAAAAAAATTTAAATTGTCTTTTCGCACAGTGGTCAAAGATGGTGGGGACATTTTCTTTCCCATTTTTTCCAATTCTAATGTGTTGGAGGACATATTTTGTAAGTTAACTAATAAGGGATTTCCCATACCCTTCCTTTCTCTCTTCACTAAAGTTAGTACATGTATGGGGATTCTTTCTTTGGATCTCATCAGTTCGTTTACGCAGCTTCTAAAGTGTTATTAAGATGTTTTAAAAGACTTCTGTTTCCTCTCCCTTGCTCATGAAATTCTTGCTAGGCGTTATACAACGGTCTCCATGTTTACCTCTCGTTTTCACTCTCCCGCCGTCTTCACTGCAGGCCCCGGTTCGTACACTACCACGAAGTCTCTTCCTCTGAAGACTGGCAAGACAAAAAGGAAGTGATCGATGCATCTTCCGAACCCCTCCAGCCTGGCTTTTTCGTCCTACCTCCGGGCCTGTCTAAATTAAGACCACCACTGTAGGAGACCTGCAACATCACAGCGACTTTCTCTTCAGTACTGCAATACACACGTACCTTTGAAGCAGACCTCGGGATGAAAATTTGAACCTATGTCACTCATACAGTTGTAAGAAAGGTTCCCTATGACTTCAGGGTACCAACAATGGCCATACATCAGTAATCTGAGGCTATACTTTGCCTCCCTTGCAACTGCAAGTGCTTACAATCTCTATTCAATAGGCAACAGGGACTTGTTTGAGAGAGAACAAAATCTAAAGACTTTTAGAACTTGCAGGTCGGGGCTGCCTGGAAGTAGGGTGGTAATGGAAGGTATGTGTCTACACCACTAGATTATTATTCCAAGATACTTAGGACTTAGCTGAGAAACTAATACATAACATTACTCTACTGTAGACATAAAAAAGAACAATCATTAAATGCTGAGAAAAGCCACTAAAGAAATATTCTTATTAGCAGTGTCTATGGTAATATCAAGCATGAATTCAGATGAAAAATACAAATCATCAGGTTACTGCTGATTGCATTGCAAAAATAATAATTAGCAAAAGGTCATTGAGAGATAGCAACAATAACAGTGAATATAATAATAACATTACTAATAATCATGATCATAATAAAAATAATAAAAAATGAAATAAAAATACTAAATCAGAAAAAGCAATATATATATACAATGGAGACTGGCATTCAGAAGTAAGAATGGAGTTCTATGGTTATATTTCTTAGTAATGCTCATACTAACACAGTCTCCTTTACTATTCGAATTCCTGCTGTTATAATATGTATATATATATATATATATATATATATATATATATATATATATATATATATATATATATATATATATATATATATATATATATATATATATATATAGAGCATAAACGGCAACTTCGGGTTCCCCAATTTGGCAATGGGAGTTTTATCTATTCTCTAAACAGTTGCGATATGTGACGAAAATATTTATGCAAAAGTCGGTACTACCGCTGTCTTATCAGTATTTATGCAATAACAGAATGCAACAATTTATCAACTGAAATAAAATGTAGGCACAATTATCGCCTAGATTCACTGGAAAAAAAAAATCAATGACAGCAACATTCTCGTAGCATCGGAAGAAGCACATGTCAGTCTCAGAGTAGAGAGAGAGAGAGAGGAGAGAGAGAGAGAGAGAGAGAGAGAGAGAGAGAGAGAGAGAGAGAGATTATTTATTTTATTTTATTAATTTATTGCGCCAAGGCGTCAGACATTACATGAGTTCATACAAATAATGCTTCAAATGTATACAAAACCAAGAATTGAACATGGTTTACAGGGAGGTGTACATATTGATAAAACATTGCTGCATACTAACACACAACTCACAGAATGGCAGCACAGAGTACATTATATGCAAAAGTAAAGCTCAGAGAAACGCAGAATGCACAAACAGAATTATACAGCAACATACAGAAAATATATGTATAATTCAATATAATTAATGGCCACCAAAGTGAGGATAACGAGCAAGAATAACATCAAGGTTGTCATCATTAAGTAAAAATGAGCAGATCTGTATTAAGTTCTGACCTCGTGGTAAAACATCTCTCACTGTGGGGCACTGAAGACAATAGTGGTCAAGAGTGTTAGCATTAGGTCGGTCGCATAATTTACAGGAGGTGTACTGTGGCATATCTAGAGTCTGGGAGACCTGCCATAAAGGCCGATACCCCATTCTGAGCCGAGCACTAACTACATTGTTTTTCCGCACCATTAACCCGCATCTGCGATACTTGTAGCGACTGTGAAGGAAGTGATCATGGTGCTGTATGGACACACTGTTGGCCCTCTCCGTGTCCCTGCGCTGGACCGTCATGGCAAACCCAGCTGAGTAGATGATGTTACGTAGGCATCGGAGGGAGGGCTCAGCGTCCACAGCATGCCCATCCAGCATACAGGCCGCCTTGGCAAGACGATCCGCTGTGTCGTTGCCAGTCAGCCCAATGTGGGATGGAGTCCATACAAATGACACAACAAGAGAAGCATCCCGAGCGGCTGCGAGGCGACATAGTATATCTCCCACAGCACGGCCACAGATAGGTCTTGGCGAGGATAGGGCTTGTAGGGCCGATTGGGAGTCACAAATTATTACCCCATTCACTCGTCGTCAGAGAGAGAGAGAGAGAGAGAGAGAGAGAGAGAGAGAGAGAGAGAGAGAGAGAGAGAGAGAGAGAGAGAGAGAGAGAGGTTGACTAGGCGACCGTGAAATACGTTGCGGTATCCACCCACGTGGTCAGGTGAGACGGGCTTCCTTCCTTTACATGCACTGAAATAAAAAAATAAATTATCGCGGAGTATCTCTACATAATAAAAGAATAAATAAACAAATTAAAGTGAACAAACGTGAGCAATGACTATTGATAGAGTTTTATGTTTATTGTCAGAAGGCTATTTTTATTCCCCAATTAACAAAAAAAACCCAAAGCAAAAGAACTTAGTGTACAACTGCAGAAACATCGAAGCATAAATCCATTCCCTTCTGTTTAATATTGCAAAGGACTTTACTAAAATAGCATACACATCCTTGTCTATAATTACAATCTTTTTCTTGCTATAAATCAGAGGGTTGAGTCGAAGCACACACTCTCTATAGGATAACATATCTCTGAAAAAATTAAAGCCAAATATTACAATCATATGTGACAATATCTCTACTACTATCAACAAAAGTACAAATATCCTTTTCTTCACAAACGTCTTAAAAGGACTTAAGTATCATTAATTTTAAATTTAAAACTCAACATACAATCTCTGAGAATCTCAATTATCTTAATTAGCTCAATCGTAATTTTAAATTCATGACGATGATAGGGATTAACAATAATTATCTCTAGATAATCCTTTTCAAAACTCTTTAATTATAATACATAGATCAAAGGGATAAAGGTATTAACGATTTTTCTTCATACAACAAACTATAATCAAAACGGGAATTTGAAAAAATATACGAAGTCTGTCTCTGTGTATGCAATAATAAAAAAAAAATATTTTTCATTCGCAACAGTGAAGAATGCATTTTGCTTAAGTTTCATAATCTCGTAAGGAGTTGTACATGCACAATTAAAACAGAAAATATATATATTCTTTTACTATCTCGAATTTGACTTATTTGAATTACTATACAACAGAATTACCTTCGGAACAGGGAGATGTTCGACATATAACTGTTCTGTCTGTTTGCTCATACTTACGCACGGTTGGGTACTTTCATTATTACCCTCCCTTTTATTACTTTATTTTTTACTGCTCTTATACTACTCGAGGTTTGCCTTCAGGGCTGTGGATGATTAGCTTTTACGGGGGGTGCGCATGTGGGTGCTGTTTTCTCCCCTGTTCCTTTGGCTTCTGGATCAACTTCTGCTTTCTCAAATACGGGAAACGGCTGTGTAACATTCTTGTTGTCATTTCGTGTCAGCTCTCACACTTTCTTTATGACCAGGCTGAAATAATTTTGATAAACATTATTATGGCTAAAACTTTCAAAGTTTTATTTTATATATCCAACATATTCCTTTGGACAAATAATGTATATACTGCAGCTGGCAAAAACAAAAAGAATCATTCATAGATTCACGTCCTTTATCACGTAATATCTATCTTGGAATTCTCAGAAATCGAATAATAATCTCATTGGCGGAGTAGGGGACGAAACAAAAATAAAACAAACTTGGCATCTCGACCATATCTGGGCAGGTGGAGAATCATTTTCTCAAAAATATCCCTCATTAGATATTGCAGCAGCGCATCACCTCCCATAAAAATACTCGGATATGGCATGCAGAAGGACCCGGCAGAGCAGGGGAACTACCCTCGCAGACTCCCCAATCATGCTTCCTAACGGTGCATTCCCGCGATTCACGCACGAAAGCAAACCCCACCTTTATACCCCAAGTCAGTCATACTCATTCTCTGCCTCACTTGCTGCATCACTTTCAAACACTCATCCTCATTCTCTCTATAAAATCCCCATCCCTTCCCCATTTCTCTGAAGGAGTGTGTGGGTGGAATCTCGCTTGGACCGTGTGGTCACACGACTGCCTCACCAGTCCTAGGTCCCATTCTAACAAATAAACAAACAAACATTCTACTCCCTTGAAGCTACGTTAGGGTGACACTGAAAAACCTCCTATTCCCCAGCACAGCCCAAATTCTCTCAAGTTTACTGTTATTTTCGACTGCCTGGCGCGAAATAAAAAAACCCTCATATCTAATTAATATCACAAGAGTTCTTAGTCTTCAAAATGAGATGCCACACATGTATCTTAATATCAATTTCTCCATCATAATGACATTAAAAGAACGATCTATCATTTATGTCTTTCTTTCGCTCAAATATTACTCCCGCAGAGCAAAAAAAAAAGAAAAAGAAAAAAAGAACCTTGAAAACAGGTGCAAGGATCTTATAATTCGATTTCTTAGGCTTTAAGAAATGAATATAAAAGATTATTTTGGATGTACTTGAAACATTTTTCAATTAAAATCAATACAATCGCATTCTTAAAATTCAATTTAGGCATTAATACAAATAAATGGAACACCCTTTAAACACAATTACTCGTTATATTCTTCCAATAATAACAAAAATGGAGTTTATTACTGCTTATAGCTATTAGTACAAATTATCCATGTTAGTAATGGGTACAGAAATTCTACTTTTATTAACTTATTAGGAGCCACACCCCTCATAGGCGGGTTGGCTGAGTCAAAGCATAACTAAAAGATAAAATGGCGGCGTCCACCGACCTCAATTTCTTTTACTAATTGTCCCATTACTCACTGGATACAGATCACAAGTACTTAGCTATTTTAAGGAGGTGGTCCTGAAGAACTTCATGGCAGAAGGCAATGGAGGAGGGGGTTCTTCTCTCTTCTGGCCGTGGGAGGTTACCGCCAAATTCTCCATCTCTCGAGTAATATCGACGAATCGCCATCTTCTTGGTCGGATCCGGCAACTTATACTTCTTGTAATGGCCATTTTCACTCAATGCCCCGGTCACACTTTGGCTCACTGTGACGGTGGGGTCCATGAAGGCGCTCATTGTACTTTTACTGCTGGGGGGGGCCTTGCCAATACGGAGGCGGGGTAGAGTGGCTCGATCTGGTAATATGATACTGTAGGTGAAGGGGAAGCTCCGACTTTCTCGACGTCACTCTTTCACTGCTTGTAAGTGTCTAGAAGTTTCTTCACTTGAACTTTTCTTCCATAGATGCTATATATTTTTTCCTTCTGTATTTTTTTTCTTCTTTCTCTTCGGTGAAGTATCGGCGTGGACTGATCCCGAGCTGTTCACCAATATGTCGTATAGTGGGTTACTGTTCCACCGCGTGTCACCAGTTTGTCGTGGTGTAATTCCACTTGATGACACCAAAGTCGTGAGATTACTATTTCACACAAGTTATAATTATGGTAGCGTGGTTGGTGAATATAGATCAGCTGCTTCTTTATATGTATTTATTTCTAGCTTACATGCATATGTACTCAGAGCTCCCATATCTACAGTTCCTGTCATGAATAATTCCAGATTCCCGCCCCCAAGGGGGAGGCTAGCTAAGCTGTGCTACGTCACGTCTGCTCCTGGCAAGGCCCGGTCTCTAACTGACTCTTTTATAGTTACTCATGGCAGTCGGGCATCGTGGCATCACTGCCACATTCAGGCATGTCTGAAATGCCTTGTGAAGTTATAGGCATCTTTAATATGCCTTACGACACAGGGTAGGAGAGGGAGGGGGAGACCAAAGCGTAGGTGGATGGATTGCATTATTGACGACCTGAGGTCTAAAGGTTTGATGGGTGATGAGGTGTGGGGCAGGAACATATGGAGAACACTGGCCAGAAACATCGACCTCACATAAAAGTGGGAAAAGATGTAGATGAAGAAGAATATATATATATATATATATATATATATATATATATATATATATATATATATATATATATATATATATATATATATATATATATATATATATATATATATATATATATATATATATATATATATATATATATATATATATATATATATATATATATATATATATATATATATATATGTGTATACATGTATACATGTGATTACCTAAGTGTGATTACCTAATTGTGTTTACGGGAAAGAGCCCAAAGCTCGTATCTTCCCGTCTCCTCATCGGTTCCATTTTATACTTAGTGATACTTATCATACCTGTCCTTAAAACTATGGATTGAGATAGCATTAACTACCTCCTCGCTTAGCCAATTCCAATTATCAACTACTCTTACACTGAAAAAGTATTTCCTTACATCCTGCAAAGAAGTTTTCTTACCAAGCTTCAAACTATGACCTCTAGTTCTAGAGCCAGCCATATCAAAATATCGATCCCTATCCACTCTATAATAACCATGAAGGAATTTAAAGACATGTATATATGTGTATATGTGTATATGAGTATATGCATATGCATATGCATATGCATATACATATACATATACATATACATATATATATATATATATATATATATATATATATATATATATATATATATATATATATATATATATATATATATATATACACACAATATGCAGATTGCATATTCCTAGACTTCCAGAAAGCGTTTGACACTGTTCCACATGGGAGACTTATTAGGAAGCTGCAATCAATGGCTAGAATAGGTGGAAATGTTTTGGAATGGATAAAAACTTACTTAGAAGGAAGGGAACAGAGGGTTAGAGTAAGACACTCAGTGTCTGAATGGAAAAGAGTTAGTAGTGGAGTTCCACAGGGTTCTGTTTTAGGGCCACTTTTGTTCCTTGTATATGTAAATGACTTACCAGAGTCTGTAAATTCATTCATGAATATGTTTGCAGATGATGCAAAGATTGTGAAGAAAGTAAAAAACGAGAACGATGGTAGAGAACTTCAGGAGGATCTAAATAATCTGCATGAGTGGTCAGAAAAGTGGCTAATGAAATTCAATACTTCAAAATGTAAGGTAATGAGAATGGGTACAAGTGCAAGAAGGCCCAAGCTTGACTACTCGGTGGCCGGAGTACAACTTCAAGAGACAGAAAATGAGAGAGACCTAGGAGTAAACATACTGGCAGATTTGTCTCCAGAAATACATATAAATGGCATAGTAAGGGCAGCATATGCATTCTTATCAATTGTAAGGGTAGCCTTCAGGCACATGGACAAGGAAATGTTCAGAAATATTTATGTAACCTATGTGAGGCCAAAACTCGAATATGCAGCCCCCTTTTGGAATCCGCACTTGAAAAAGCACATAGCTAAGCTTGAAAAAGTTCAAAGACATGCCACGAAACTGGTGCCAGAAATACGCAATCTCAGTTATGATGAGAGGCTGAGGGAATTAGACTTACCATCACTCGAAGCTAGAAGAGTAAGGGGGGATATGGTGACAGTCTTTAAATTCCTTCATGGTTATGATAGAGTGGATAGGGATCGATATTTCGATATGGCTGGCTCTAGAACTAGAGGTCATAGTTTGAAGCTTGGTAAGAAAACTTCTTTGCAGGATGTAAGGAAATACTTTTTCAGTGTAAGAGTAGTTGATAATTGGAATTGGCTAAGCGAGGAGGTAGATAATGCTATCTCAATCCATAGTTTTAAGGACAGGTACGATAAGTATCACTAAGTCTAAAATGGAACCGATGAGGAGACGGGAAGATACGAGCTTTGGGCTCTTTCCCGTAAACACAATTAGGTAATCACAATTAGGTAATCACACACACACGATAGGATTCACAACAGTAAGGCAGATATAGTAGCAATTACAGAGACTAAGTTGAGTGAGGACATAAATAGTGTCAGTTTTTCCTAAGGGTTTCAGAATACTAAGGGTTGAAAGATCTGAGAGGACTGGTGGAGGGATAGCAGTGCTCATAAGTGAAAGGATTCAAGTTGAAGAAATACACTTGGCTATAGAAAGTGAGTTCAAGGAATTTCTTGTTGCTCGCATAAATACTGGGTCAGAGAGCATTATAATAACTGTTGTATACAACCCACCAAGGAACCAAAATAGGCTTGAAGTTTATGAGGAAAGTCATATAGGTACTATTGAAGTCATAAACTCAGTTGTTAACATGGCACGGGAAAAAAAATGTAGGATTTTGATTATGGGAGACTTTAATCATAAAGAGATAGATTGGATAAAACTTGACGCACACAGTGGTGAGGACTCATTCGGGGCAAGATTCCTAGATTGCGTACAAGGGAATTTCCTACACCAACATGTAATGGAACCAACAAGGGCCAGGGGTGGGGATGAGCCATCACTACTTGATCTAGTGTTCACAGATAATGTGTTGGATATTGAAAAAATTGAGTATGAACCACCAATTGGAAAGAGTGACCACTGTGTGTTGTTGATGGAGTATATCATTGAAGATATTCTTCCTGAGAGTAGAGGCACTGAGGACATGAGGAGGAACTATCGGAAAGGAGATTACATCAAAATGAATGAGCTTTTTGCAGTTATTGACTGGAGAACCTTATTTTACAACAAATCTGTACAAGAAATGTATGACATCTTTTGTGAGAAATATGGGAAGATAGTAGATTGCTGCATACCTGTCACCAAAGTAGGTGTAATTCATGCCAGAGAGAAATGGTTCGATAATGGGTGTAAAAGAGCTAAGGAGTGGAGAGACAAATGCTGGAAAAGGTATAGGAGGAGAAAAAACATAAATGCCTGGCAAACCTACAAAAGAGCAAGAAATGACTACCTAAGTAAAAGGAGAGAGGCAGAGAGAGACTATGAGAGGGACATCACCAGGAAGGCTAAAGAAAATCCCAAGCTTTTCCACAGCTTTATCAGAGGAAACTGAAGGTAAAAGAACAGGTTTTAAGGCTAAAGAGAGAGGATGGAAGCATCACTGAGACGGATGAAGAGATCTGCAAAGAATTGATCAAGGAATTTCAGTCAATATTTACAGTAGAAAATACCCCACCCCCTCAGATTGCAGTGATAGAAGCTCAAGGGCCGGTATTAGAGAACATCAACCTTACAGCCACAGAGGTATGCAAAGCGCTGATGGATTTAGATGTTCATAAAGCTACAGGTCCTGATGACATATCCCCTCATGTGCTTAAAAAATGCGCAAACACAATATCAGTGGCACTAAGTATCATATTTAAGGAGTCACTGGAGTCGGGGGAGATTCCAAGATGATGGAAACAAGCAAATGTGATACCTATCTTCAAAAAGGGAAGGAGGGATACGGCTCTGAACTATAGACCAGTTTCCTTGACCAGCATAGTTTGCAAAGTTATGGAGAAACTACTAAGGAAACATATCTCTCTTCACTTGGAATCCTTCAACTTTTTGTCAGTGAGGCAACATGGCTTCAGAGAAGGTAGATCAACAGTAACAAACTTAATAGAATTTTATGATGAGGTAAGCCAAATCTTACAGGAAAGAGGGGGCTGGGCAGATTGCATATTCCTAGACTTCCAGAAAGTGTTTGACACTGTTCCACATGGGAGACTTATTAGGAAGCTGCAATCAATGGCTAGAATAGGTGGAAATGTTTTGGAATGGATAAAAACTTACTTAGAAGGAAGGGAACAGAGGGTTAGAGTAAGACACTCAGTGTCTGAATGGAGAAGAGTTAGTAGTGGAGTTCCACAGGGTTCAGTTTTAGGGCCACTTTTGTTCCATGTATATGTAAATGACCTACCAGAGTCTGTAAATTCATTCATGAATATGTTTGCAGATGATGCAAAGATTGTGAAGAAAGTAAAAAACGAGAACAATGGTAGAGAACTTCAGGAGGATCTAAATAATCTGCATGAGTGGTCAGAAAAGTGGCTAATGAAATTCAATACCTCAAAATGTAAGGTAATGAGAATGGGTACAAGTGCAAGAAGGCCCAAGCTTGACTACTCGGTGGCTGGAGTACAACTTCAAGAGACAGAAAATGAGAGAGATCTAGGAGTAAACATACT
>JAXCGZ010017735.1:15000-37500 GCA_037179515.1 Halocaridina rubra | reverse complement strand
GAGTTAGTCACGCTTGACTGCTTCTTCTTGAAAAGGAACTGCAAAAATCTAATGTCCCAACACCAAATGTGAGACCAATTAAACGTATGATATATTTTTCCCTTTCTCTCTCTCTCCCCCTCTTTTTTAGTCTTAGTGTCTATTTTTTGCTCATAATCTTCGACATAGCGCGTTAGTTCTCTCGGTTTATCTGTCGCTCTTTACTTTCTCTGAAAGACTTTTATCTTCTTTTCACTGCGGATTACATGCAAATACACATGACGTCACAGTACTGACAAGAGTTGACCTACTGACCAAAAATCAACTGCACAGCGAGATTTGCATATGCATGGAAACGGATTATAGAACAAAGACGTAGAAGAGACACGACAGCACAAAAAGAACAGTTCGGAATCATGTCAGGAAAAGGAACAACTGATGCATTTTCGCATCATTCAAACAGGTAATGCAACAAGATGTGGTAGACAGAACGATAGATATGAAGGTAGCAGAGTACAAGAAGTAAAGCCAGACATAAGAGAGAAGATTTAAGAAGAAGGTGATGTGTTCAGAAGAGTGAATGCAAGAAAATAATCAAACTTAGCAACCCCACATGAAATAAAAAAAAGCCGAAGAAATTAAAAAAAAAAAATCTTTCCAATCTCCTGGCAATAAAGCTAGAGAAATTGTACGATTGCTAGCTTTTACGGTAAAGTGGAGTACCCACCACTTTAAACCAAGTTAATCTAATAACTAAGTGTAGCTGGATTTTGTTCCCTTTATCTAACTCAAACTCCTGAAGGCCTTGATTCAATAGTAGCTTCATAATCTTACTGCCATACTCACTCAATGTCCACAGTAAGGCACTGTTCCACCACAAGCCTCCCACTTTCAATGAGGTATCCTTTCGCTAAACGAGTTGAAAGGATGGATACAAGTAGGACCATCTCCCAAAATATCATCATGTTAAGTTTTACTGAAAGAAATTTGATATGAAAAAATATAATTACACAGCCATTATAACTTTTCGCTAAACCTGGGAAGAGTAATTTTTTAAGAAAATCATTTCGTGGAAAAAATGATTACCGGAGTTACTGTTTACTCTAGACGTCAAGATTTATTTGAACTTATGTTAAGTTTTAATTTACTTGGGGAAGAGAAGGGGGTAGAACTTGAGTGGAGAAGGGAGACATAATGAAGCACACACACACACACACACACACACACACACGCACACATACACACACACACACACACACACACATATATATATATATATATATATATAATATATATATATATATATATATATATATATATATATATATATATATATATATATATATTTTGAAAAAAGTATTAAGAAATTAAAGAAAGGAATGGCACCAGGGCCTGATGGAAGGATACCGGAGTTTGCAAGGGCTAGAAGACATATAAGTATATAAGCGCCTTAGGGAAACTAAATAAATAACAGAGGAAAAGATTGGGGTTAATTACATAGTCATGATACCTAAAACATCTGAACCTAAGGTACAAGAACAGAGACCAATAGTCAGATTTAATGTATCATGAAATATATATACCTCATGAGGGAATGGGCTAGAATATTTATTTCGTGTTCCCCTGCGTGTCGTAAGAGTCGACTAAACGGGGCGGAGAAAGGGAACTGGAACTTCCTTCCTCTGTATTTTCTCTTCCCAAAGAGTCAGAGTATCTTGCCTTGACTTAGCCACTCCTCTTATAAAGGAAAAAATGGCTCATGTATATATATATATATATATATATATATATATATATATATATATATATATATATATATATATATATATATATATATATATATATATATATATATATATATATATATATATATATATATATATATATATATATATATATATATATATATATATATATATATATATATATATATATATATATATAACTTTAATTTTCTCAACAAGATTGTACATTAACACGAATGAAGAGATAAACATGATTTAAAGATGATGCTATGTACCAGAGGTCGGCAACCTATGATACGCGTGCCAGACTTGGCACGCCAAGCAATTTCCAATGGCAATCAGCCGCATCACGTGTCAGTTCTCAAAATTTAACAGTGTTCATTGGGTCACAACATGTCATTTCCTCGATTCTATCTACTTAGTAGCAATTGAGGTAAGTATATATTGTTTAAAAAATATATTCGGGAGTATGGCGACTCAAAACTTAACCCAAATTCCATAGCACAGTTAAAGATCGTTCATCACGCGTACCACCTATCAGGTGTTACGCGTGAGAAATAAACTAATACATAATTTTTTGCATACAATTACCTCTGTCTATTTTCTTAATTAACACCTTGAACTTTCTTCCGCAGTTCTGAACTGACTAACCACCTTTTTCTTTAGATATAATTAAAACTTATGTATAATCAGTCAGTAATTATCTTCCTTTATGTTAAATAAATACCCTGCTACTCACGCATATTCGCACTGCTGCTCAAGGGCTGTGTTCCTTCATAGAAAGGAAGACTGAGGTGATCCGAATGTGTGCGCTCTTGAACAATTCATAGAAACAATTAAAAAAAAAATTTACATCTTTGTAAAGTTTTTTCGTTTTTTAAATAATATTTATATATAAATATCAGTATTTATGTTTGTTGATTTATATATATTTTCAGAATACAGTTTGTGTTAAATATGGCCGAAAAGAATAGAAAACTTGATCATTGCCCATTTCAAGAAAATTGGACAAAAGTATATGCATTTATAGAACAAAAAGATCGTGCTGTTTGTGCTTTCTGTTGTGAAAGTGTTGTGTGTCGCACATCTAGTGTACAAAGGCACTTGCAAACTAAACAACAATCTAAGTTTAAAACCTCAGAAGAGAAAAGTGAAGCCATCAAAAAGACTATTTCTGGTTTCAAAAAACAAACTGGTATTTTTAGACAAGCAGTTGGAACGAAGAATAAAGCTACTGAATGTAGTTACAAATTAGCTAAATGTGTGGCTTTGAAAGGTAAACCTTTTACAGGCTGAGAATATATCAAAGAAAATTTTTTGCGCAGTGCTGAAATTTTGTTTGGTGATTTACCAAATAAGTAGATTATACTCTCCCGAATTAAGAGAAATACCAGTTTCTGCAAGATCAATTGAGAGGCGCATAACAGACTAGGCTGAAAATGTAACAACTAAACAAACAATTGGATTAAAACAGTCCCAAGTATTTAGTGTCGCTCTTGACGAAAGCACTGATTTAAATGATTTGTCACGCCTAGCTGTAGTTGCAAGATATCACAAGAATAATCACATTTATGAAGAGTTATGTTGCTTCTTATCCCTTCATGATACAACCAAATCAGAAGACATTTTGACTGCATTTATTAGTTATTTTGCTAAACATGACATCGACTTGAACGAATTATTCTGTGACAACCGGTGGTGCTGCTGAAATGGTTGGCAAGAAATAAGGATTTGTGAAACTTCTTGAAAACATGTTGGACGCAAACTGTTAAATTTTAATTGTATTATACATCAGGAGAGCTTATGTGCAAAGGCCTCATCTCTGAATTTGGTCTCTGTGATGACAACTGTTGTTATGATAGTCAACTTTCTTGTTCTCATTCTTCACTGGTTTATAGGCAATTCGAGTCTCTTCTACAAGAAATTGAGTGTGAATATGGAGATCTCCTGTTATACAGCAATGTTCGCTGGCTTAGTCGAGGTAAAGTTTTAAATAGATTTGTCTATTGTCTTGAAGCTATTAAGGTGTTTCTTGATGAAAAACAGAAACATTTTCCTGAATTGAGTGATGAAAACTGGTTGTTAAAGTTGATGTTTCTGACTGACATAAACACAAATTTAAATGAGCTGAATTTGAAATTACAAGGACATGGTCAAACAGTACTTGATCTTTTCAGCTATTGGAAAGCATTTACAATGAAACTCGACATTTTTACCAGTGACTTCAACAGCAAAGCATTCAAGTACTTTCCAAATGTGTCAATGTGAAGAATCATTCAAATCAATTTGAAGTGAATATAGATGAACTTCAGGAGTACATTGAAGCACTCAAATCAGAATTTGATAAACGAAGTCAAGACTTCCACATTCATGGATCCTTGTTTTCATACCTCATTAAGCCTGAAATACTTGATTTGACAACTACCCAACTGGAACTTTTTAGTTGGATGGATATGGATGATTTTGAAATGCAACAGGTTGAATTTAGGTCTTCAGAATTATGAACATCAAAATTTGTTGAACTAAGGAAGTCTCTGGAAGACGAACATTTAGAAAAGTCTGCTGCTATTCTCAACTGTTGGAGATCCCTCCCGGGATCTTTCATCTGTTTGATGAAAATTGCTTTTGCTCTTCTTCGGCTTTTGGTTCAACTTATTCTGTGAGCAAATTTTCTCTCATATGAAAGCAGTTTCAAGTCCACAACGAAGTTGCCTTACACCTGAACATTCAGAAAATTGTGTAAAACTCAAGGTAACAAAGTACGTTGCCGATATTGAGCAACTGGCTAAGACCATGCAAGGGCAAGGCCCCCATTGATAATAAAAACTTTTAAAAAACAGTTTATTTCTTTTAATGTGGTTTACATATTATTGCATATATTACTATATAAAATATATTGTATAACAGGTATATTGACCTTGACTTGTATAAAAATACGTATGCTGTTGGCACTCTGAATGATTTAAAACCCTAAGGCGGCACATAGTTAGCAAAAGGTTGCCGACCCTTGCTGTGTACAATAGAGAAATTTAACATTGATTTTTATCCAGTTGGGGTCCTCCTCTTGCCTTTGAACAAGTCAGTGTAAGGGTGCGTCCACGCGTGCCCTCGAACATGTGCTGGCAACACGGTTTGCAGCATATTAGATTACACGATGGCAACACCGTGTGGACAGGTGTACGCTAACAACTTAATGATCATGTTGACATCATGTTAGTAGCAGAGGTGAGGTAAACAGCAAGTCCACACGTGGCAGGATAGTGGCCAGCATAATGTCAGCTACTGAGGACGCCATACTGGCTGTGATGTACGGTTAACATGTTAGCTTCAACGTAGCTTCGTCCACAGCCCCTGTTGCCAGCTAGTTGTACCAACCTCTCGCGGACACGACCGTTAACAAGCTTGTTACCAGCTTGTTGGTGAGCTTGATAAGTACTTGTTGCCAGCAAATGTTCAAGGGCATGTGTGGATGCGCCTTAAGTACGAAAAATAGTGAGTTTGCCACTTCCACGATCAGTTGTAAAATTCCAGCCCAATACAAACATACGCACACAAACAAACAAATAAACTTGCAAACTACAGCGTGTAAGCTAAAAACTAATCAGTAGTCCTGATTAGAAAACTTGACTCATATATATCAGCTGAACTATCCCATTCCCTACGCAAAACACTATTTTGAGTGCCATAATTAGTTCCCATTCGAATGAGGGTGAACAGACATGCTACAGATGAGAGAGTAAGGCTGGATGCCCTGCCTAACATCTCGCAATAATGACATTCGAATTCGCGAATATCATGGTCGTCACTTCCCAGATTTAACATTCTACCATTAAGCTACCCATTCCCTATACATACAAAGACATACATTCACAGTCACATACAAGCTTGCATCCATTTGGCATGGAAAAAAAAAAGAAACCTCGTGGTCATAACCGCAATTTTTGTCAAAAATTAAATATAATTATTATGTTTCCTTGCTAAAGGACACTCTCTAAATGCAGTTTGATAAAGATAGGTTGAAAATGGCATGTCGGAGATCCTTCAAAATTCATATTCAAAACTACTTTAGAATACAGAAAATTAGGCTTATACTTGCACTATTTCAACGGTTGCCTAACTGTTTCAAGAGAGATACGTTAAAACTTGTTCCCTATTCAAGGATATGTTTTGAAGCATATGAAATGAATATGGAGAGTTTGGTTTCATCAAACTATTTATACCCATACTTATTCTAGAGTGCAGAACATTATAGAGCTGCACCAACAGAACTTCTACAACGGCTGCAATAATGTTGGTGCAAAAGAGAGAGGTTAAGACTAGCATGTTCATGTTCGGCGCATCCTCAAACTATTCATACTTTAACTATCCTACATCATACAGCATAAGCATGTAACTGTACCAACAGGGCTACTTTAATGGATGCCGAAATGCTGCTATACTGTAGAGATATGCTGAGACACTCTCTATCCAAAGATAATTTCTTAAGAAGTTTAAATAATCTTATTTGAAACAGGTTAGTTTGGCATATTCTCTAACTATTCATACATATGCTACTCTTCAATAAAGGGAATCAAGCTCAGAGTTGCATCAATAGGACTACTTTAACAGGTGCCAAACTGCTACTAGAGAATGAAGATATCTGTTCCTTAATCAAGAATATTCAATCGAGCAATTAGAAAAATGGTTAAAATTGGCACGTTATGTATATCTTCAAATACTCACACATATCCTACTCTAAAAGGTACAGCTTATGCATATAATTGCCCCAACAGAACTACTTTAACGGCTGCCAAACTGCTGCTGTGAGAGATATATGTTGTGACTTGTTCCCCTTCAACGAGTTAATGATTAGAGAAGTCGTGCAAACTTCATCAAACTTAAGGTGAAACTTCGGTCAACTTCATAACTTGTTTGGCAAAAGCGACAAGGCACAGTGACCTTATGGCACAGAGATAGCACTATTGATTGTAACGATTATTCGGAGCAGATATATTGGTGCAGATCAAAGCACACTTTGTGAACGGTTATATATAATGTTGGTTCAAGGAACATGACTGGTTTGCATAGACGTATCATCTAGTCACATATAGATTAGCATCTTATTGGCAAATGAAAAGTAACTAATAATAATAATAATAATAATAATAATAATAATAATAATAATAATAATAATAATAATAATAAGTTCCAGTTTTACGTCACGGACTCCCTTCACCTAAGGGCTAGGACGGTTGCCTTCTTGCGAACGACTTGTTTTGGCAGATGTAATCCTTACCCTGAGTGCATGCCCTTGCTAACCACAGACCGTGACGGGGCGCGAACCCTCGACCTGACGCCTCAGAGTCGTGGACGCTACCGGTTGAGCCACGGAGACTACAATAATAATAATAATAATAATAATAATAATAAAACTTCTAAAAGACTATGTGGGGGTCGCTCTTCTTACTAACCTGTAAACAACTAGTATATTTGACAGTGCTTTAAGACCGGATGCCCTTCCTGAGGCAAAATATCCACTGATCCAGGCTGGGCACCGGCACTAAGCTGAGGTAGCATGCTCCCCTAGAGGCTTATTTAAGATAGTTACATCAAAAATAATAATAATAATAATAATAATAATAATAACAATAATAGTTAAATAAATAATAATAATAATAATAATAATAATAATAATAATAATAATAATAATAACAATAATAGTTAAATAATAATAATAATAATAATAATAATAATAATAATAATAATAATAATAATAATAAAAATAATAATAATAATAATAATAATAATAATAATAATAATAATAATAATAAAAATAATAATAATAATAGCAGAATACGGCTTGAAAAATAAAAGCAACACTAAGGCTATGATTTACACAAGTTCGCTTCATAGTCTTCCCTTTTGCTATCATTATTACTATTCCATTTCCCCAATTTCTGCTCTTCCATCTACCATTCCATTTTTTCTCCTTTTCCATTTTTAACGACATCTATATTCCATAGGGAGAATCACAGGCTTTTCAGCCATTCAACGTGAGCCGACATTTATCTTGGGTAGGTGGATAGTGTTTCCCCTATCGACCATATTCGGGAAACACGAGAGAATAGAGATTTCAGCTAGTCACTTTTGGCGAAAATATGTCGAGGACTCGCGTTGGTAACACTGACTTAGCTTCTGAGGACACATGTGTAGGAATTTTCAAAATGGTTCTAAGGATTAATAGCTTACAAATATTATACTTAGGGGCACTAAAATGTTTCGTAGTGAGAAAGAGAAAGTAAGAGAGAATAGGAAAATTGAAAAGTTCCTAATTTCTAAAGGAAAAGTGGTTCCATATATGTTCAAGTATATAAATACACCTACCAGTGTTTCTCTCATCTCGGGAATAATAATAATAATAATTATAATAATAATAATAATAATAATAATAATAATAATAATAATAATAATAATAATAATAATTATCATTATCATCATCTCTTCTTCCTTACAGTTTTGGTTATGTGTGGGTCACCAGGCAACATAAGAAGAATCATGTTGGCTGCACATAAATTGAACATGATAGAAAGTGGCGAATACGCTTTCTTCAACATCGAAATTTTTTCAGGGTAAGTAAGACATAAAGCTTAGTCATTTACAATTTTACTTAGGTATAAAAAGCTCTAATGAAAGGCAGAGGCAGGAGACAATATACTGGAGCCCCCTTTCCAACCACGTGGACCCAGAGACCTCCAGCCAATGGATGAATAATCAAGTAGACCTATAGGAAATGAACCTGGCTAATCCATCGCAGGGCCAGTATATTACTAGCCCAAGTCGCTAGACTATTATTTAATAGCAATATTTGAAGTAATATTATATATTCATTTGGGTATGAATAAGGGACTTCTTATGTACTAAGGAAATGTGATAAGAACACATATTCTATATGGTAAAGTGTTAGATAGTTGATAGATACATAAACATATAGATAGGCAGCTAGGAAAAGAGGGAAAAAGAGGGAGAGATTTATCATACTACAACAGTGACAGCTGTTTATTTATACAGTAACTGGAATGTTTCTGCCTTGTACACAACATTGAGATTAACGAATTTTCCAATTTTTCAAGAGGCAATATCCGTAGCAACAATTAACATTCAACTTTCTTGATCGAAAACATTCCTCTCTCGTCTAAGACCGAATAAGGAATCAGCTCTTCCTTGTTAGAACACGGCGAAAAAGAAGGGAGATAAAGTATCTAATGAAACAAAGTAAACTTTACGGAAATAGGTCGAAAGTTAATTAGACATTTTTCAGAGAATGACCAGAGCAAGAATGAACAAAAATCCATATTTATAGCAAAGGTATATCCCAGATAGCCAACTAAGGAAGTCATATGCGAAAATACCAGGACAAAATTGATCTATTATTTTCAGTCATGTGTTATTTTTGATCGGTTTTATAAGAAAGAAATATTTTCTATATCTTTGGACATTTAAATAAAATATAATGTGATATTTTTTTCTAGTAAATGTCAATGAATTATTATGTGACTTCTTTGTTCTTACGTAGGAGTTGCAACACGTGGAAATCTTAAACCCGTTTCCAAAATGAGCGTGAACCAAAAGGCCTACCCCGTATACCAGTTTTACCAATTCGTAAATTTTGTTTACATCACAGAGAGAAATAGATTACGTTGTCTTTAAGACAACGTAATCTGTCCTTTGTAATGGATAAGTCAGGACAAATGCATATAAACAGAAAGAAAATAAAAGCATAAGAAAGAAAATAGGAACAAGAATGAAAAGAAGTTCCTTTCTTTGCTTCTCTCTACCAAAAGCTAGCTCATCCCTTTTCACACACTATTTTCTGAGATAGAATTTCATTAATCTGCTCGAGTATTCATCTGCGCCACTCAACTTTTATGGTGACACTCAAAGAACGCTATAATGAAGTCGAATTCTGTGTTTCTTTTCCGTAGTTCCCGTTAGGAGTTCCCTCCCTCTCACCATAACATCCCCACCCCCACCCCCATCGACTAGGAGGGGGATCCCCCCAACGATAAAGATCTTCCATACGTGAGGAATAAACTCCAAATGATATTCAATAGTAGTTGGAAGTTTCCGTTGAACATCGAATAAGAGGAAAAGTTTCTTAGGCTCTCTTTTTACATATTTTCCCTATAGTGTCACTTATGAAAAATTAGTTCAGTCTTCAAGTAAAGTTACGGAAAAAGCGACAACAATTGAAAACAATGGAGAATAGTCAAAATGACATACACTATTTTGAAACGTACGCAAAACAACATTACTCTTAAAGACGTACAAAAGGCTTTAAAGTTTAAAATCATATAAACAAATCATATAACACCAATATTATGAAAATTATAATCCAAATACAAGTGAGAGTCCAACCATCCCACAATTGCTATCAGCAATGGCATCAAAAGCCTAGGCCGTACCTTTTACCAAAATGACCGTGAAAACGTCGTAAATACAGAGATACGCCAAGCCTCTATTGCGAGGTTTGGAATCGCATTGATTATCTGCAAACAATATGACCAGACAAAGGAATGAAAAAAAAATACATACTCAATTAATGCCTAAATTAGTAACTGCCGCGTGTGTGTGTGCATATATATATATATATATATATATATATATATATATATATATATATATATATATATATATATATATATATATATATATATATATATATATATATATATATATATATATATATATATATATATATATATATATATATATATATATATATATATATATATATATATATATATATATATATATATATATATATATATATATATATATATATATATATATTATAGTAAAAACAGACTAATATATTTCTATACGTGTCACAAAAGAAAAGATAAAATTCTTATGATTCGGTCGAGAAGTCATTAGTTAGCAAAGCGAGAATAAACATTTAGAGCGTAACTCTTTTGTAACAACAAAATACAATGAGAGGATTTTATTATGTGTTAAGCAACAAAATCCCTTTTCTCGGAGACGTATGAATAAGATTTTTTGTAGTATGAACATTATTTTTGTAACAGTCCTGTTGTGAATGCTATATATTTAAAATAATAATAATAATAATAAATCACACAGACCCAGTGTGAAACTGATCCTATTTACAAATTATTTGTCATATAATGTACATACACAGCTTGGAAATGAAGGAAATGGCCTGAGGAAAAATGGACAACTTCAATAGAGGACTTTTCAATACTGGGGCAGCGCATTCTCCTAAGGTTAAAATATCTAACCAATCTAATAAACTTACAGAGGCAAGAGTTTCATAGTTATAATCTTAAACATAAAGATACACACACAGATACGAAAAGTTACCTTAGTATTGAAGCACTAATGATTTTTTAGGAAATTTTCGCTTTCTTCGAAATGTGTGTATTGTTTTGTTATTTGCATAAGTAGAGATATATTTTTTCACATTGACAGAGCAACAGTCCTGTTTACAGTGTGCAACCCCCGATAGCATCACTCAGCCTTCTTCAAAGATGGGAAAAGCAAGAATATAGCGGAAGAGTAAAATGTAGCCATTTTTTAAGTTTGAGTTTTATCATATTGTAAGAGTAAATATAGCTTTTTAAACATATTTAATAAAAACAGTTACAATTATATATCAATATAAATTCTTAAGGAGGACATATCACCCATATATCATCACTGCTTCACGTAATATAAGCGAAATTTTGATTTTGCGTTGTTAGACTAGCGATAATTTATGCTCACATTGACAACCCTGCTCAACTTTCGACAACTAGCCCATGACGCAGAATTTGAAAAAAATTCAGTGCCCATGGCGCAGAATTTGAAACAATTTCAATAAATTCCGCTAACATCGATAGAAATTTCTAGAATCTTCAATCGTGAAAGAGAGATGAAATACCAAAGAATGTACAGCCAAGGAATGAAAGTCAATAACTTTATGAAATAAAAGTCACCATTTGCACGTAATACGAACATTTGTTTACATTGTTTGGGATACAAGTAATACATTCATGATAACAAGACACTTATTACCCTGAAAGTATTTTTCTGGATATGTGAAGACTACTTATAAAGGATAAAATCCAACGCTTCCCCCGGCCTTTTGTTTAAGATCTAAGTGTTGTGTCAAAGTAACATTGGCGGTAAAATTAGCCACAAAGTTCTTGCGTTTAAAACCGGCTACTTTTTGTCTTAGTATAAACATATTTTGATGCTTTCAGTGCGTTGATAACCACATTATGCACTATTTCAGAACTTCAGCGAATTATAAACCTTGGCACAACGCCAGTGATACGCAAAAACGAAATGAAATTGCAAAAAAGGCGTACGAAGCGGTGTTGACTGTTATCACGAGGTTGCCATCTGGAGACCATTATAAAAACTTCTCGGCACATGTAAGTAAAGTCTACAATATTCTCAACTTTTCTGTTAGCTCGGGCTCCTTAAAAATTATTATTATTATTAATATTATTATTATTATTATTATTATTATTATTATTATTATTATTATTATTATTATTATTTATAGTTGTTCTTGTTGTTTGTTGTTTTTTTGTGTAATTTTATATGCATTGTTACTAATGAGAACTCCTGCTACATTATTATTTTTCTTCTTAATTAGGAGTGTGTTGCTTCATAGTAATTTATGGTAAACAAGAATGAAATTTTATTATGCTAAAGTGTTTCGTTTCTATGGTAATCAGATTGGCACTTGGGAAACATTATGAATATAATACACTATGTAATAATAGTAGCTACAAACTTTTGCCTTTTTTTGTTGTTGTTGAAATTTTAGAAGTTACAACAATAATCTTATATTCTTCTGGAGAGAGAGAGAGAGAGAGAGAGAGAGAGAGAGAGAGAGAGAGAGAGAGAGAGAGAGAGAGAGAGAGAGAGAGAGGTTAGTTTCTAGGGTCTCTCTCTCTCTCTCTCTCTCTCTCTCTCTCTCTCTCTCTCTATATATATATATATATATATATATATATATATATATATATATATATATATATATATATATATATATATATATATATATATATATATATATATATATATATATATATATATATATATATATATATATATATATATATTCTCCATTTTTTGAAATTGTAGTAGATATATCACAAATATTGTAGTTTTCTTAAGATCTAGATGAAGAGAAAGATAAACAGAAAGGTTAGCCTTCAAGGTGGTACTCTCTCTCTCTCTCTCTCCTCTCTCTCTCTCTCTCTCTCTCTCTCTCTCTCTCTCTCTCTCTCTCTCTCTCTCTCTCTCTCTTTCTACAGAGTATAGGACAAGACAGTGAAAAGATATAGCAAACTAACTCTTCTTATTAGTGTGATATTAACCATAACAGTCTTCATATTTCATCTAGTGTTGCTAAAACTAGTAGGGTAATTACACAAACATCTGAGAAAAATTATAATGACAATATTTTCTATTTTACCTTGCAGCCTTGATCTTTGATCTATTATCATTAAAATCAATAGGCTAATGAGGAAAGAACATACAAATATGAATATTGGAAATAGCTCTTTTCGTTATTGTGAATTAGCTTATGCAACCTTGATTGTTATATCTACTCTCATTAACATCAATAGTAGTCACCGTGGCTCCAGCGGTAGCGTCAGCGACTCTGAGTCGTCAGGTCGAGGGTTCGCGCCCCGTCATGGTCTGAGGTTAGCAAGGGCATGCACTCAGGGTAACGATTACATCTGCCAAAGCAAGTCCTTCGCAAGAAGGCAACCGTCCTAGCCCTTGGTTGAAATGGGAGTCCGTGACGTAAAACCGGAACTCTCATTAACATCAATATGCTTATTAAATCATGGTAGAGCAAAATGAATAATGAAAATATCTCTTTTGGCTGTTTTAAATTTCACCCCTGTAATTTTTTTTTTTTTTACTATGGTACTGCTAAAATCAGTTGTGTAATGAAGCAAGACAAAGATCCAATAGAATAATGTGAGTAATTGCAATATTGTGATTTTAGTTATTGCATCCTTCATATATTTATCTGATATTATCAAGATCAGTAAAGGAATGAAGCGAAGACAATGGACAATTATTAAGTACCATAGTTCTTCCCTCAGTCGTGACATCAGCCTATCTGGTCTTGAGCATTGACTGGGAATCACTCAAATCCATAAGGAAATGAAACAAAGAAAAATGGCTTAAATAGAACGAGCATTGTGTTCATGTGCTATTTTTGTGCTCTTTTATTACCCAAGAGATAATGGAAACCAAACTTCAGGACATGAGAATACCGAAACAAAACTTTTGTACTTGGGAAGCAGACAGAAAGAGAGTTTCCTTACATAGAGAGTATTCTTTCATTTGGACACTTTCTGTTGGGAAATGTCTTCAAACTTTTCTTTTGATGTTCTTTGCTGACAATTTTCGTTGTTAGTGGCGTATATTTATCTCACAAGCTTCTCAAAAACCTTTGATGCTGTGGTTAGGTATTCTTAAAGGTGACTGATAGGTAGAATTAGATAATAACACAAATAGATAGACATACTTTCAAGCAGGGATATGATAAACACTACTTTCTTAATATCTGTCCTTTTACCCAAACTCATTTTATGCAAATTTCAGTTTTCATCATGGTGTTTTTTTGTTGTTGTTGTTGTTGTAATATATATATATATATATATATGCATATCCGGAAGGGAAATTTATTGTTTGTTTATTGATTTATTTATTTACTTGTATTTGTTTGTTTGTTTCTTGGTTTAGGTGAAGCAGATAGCTGAGGATGAGTTTGGTTATCGCTACGAGGAAGAGAGCGTCAATCCATACGTGGCTAGCTTTTTCGAGGGTTTCCTGGTGTACGCGGCAGCTCTCAATTCCACCCTTAAAAACGGGGCTTCCATCACTGATGGAAGAGCTATCATCAAAAACATGTGGAACAGGACATTCGATGGTATGTGAAATACTACAAGCGTTTTAATACTATTTCATTATGTAATATAAATGCGTACCAGTATGTTTAAGAACATGTTCTGTACAGGTGCATTTGATTGTCTTCTAGATCTCCAAAGAAGTGCTTATTACTTTGAAGATATCAAAACTTGGTGGGTCAAGAGTGCCTCCTCCATATTGCCTTGCATGTCGTAAAAGTCGACTCAATGGGGCAAAGCAAGGGGACTGCGAATTCCAGTCATTGTATTTACTCCCCAAAATCCACCTCCTTACAGACTTAAAAAGTCATTTTCTTGTAAATAGGCTGAGGAGATTTGCTTGTATACAATATCCTACAATGAATGTGAATATTGGACCATTGTGTAGTAGTATGTCTGTACATTTTTTAATAAAAAAAAAAACATTTTTCCTTGTAAATACTGAGTGTTTGTTGCTTATTTTCTTTGTGTAAGGATCCTCATCTCTCATAAGATAAAGTTTTAAGGTTTTTCTAACTATATATAGTCATTTATGGAGATATCTCATTGTTATAAGGTAGTAAGTTGGCCCATGGCACCAGCCGCCCGTTGCAATACTACAGCTGAAATGTCTTTTGGATTTAAATAGGGTTGTCCAGGGCTGTTCGATGTGAAGTCTTCCTTCAGTTACGGTTCTTTTTCTATGCCTACATAAACACCAAATATTCTTGGATATTCGTTACACATCTATTATCCCTTCACATCTGACAAGTCACAACACTTGCCATCTCTGTTTCTCTTTACCTTTTGTTTTCTTCGTTCCCAGACCTGATGAGGGCAGATTTTTATTTTTTTTTGCCCGTCCTGGTGTCACAATCATAAAAAAAAAAACGTAGTATTTCATAAAGTTACCTAATTATACACTGTGTTTTACGGAGTTTTCTAACTAAACATACAGGTTGTTTTAATTGGTTATCTATCTATACATGGTGTTTTATGGGTTATCTAAAATTACTAGGAATTTTATGGCAAAATAATTATACATGGTGTATTATGGGGTATCTAACAATACAAGGTACTCAATTGAGTTATGTAATTATACATGATGTTTTATGGGGATATCTAGCAATATAAAGTGCTCAATTGAGATATGTAATTATACATTTTAAAAGGCATAGTCTAAGGTCCATCATATAGGCAAAATTACTATACTCTCGATCGTCCCTAGGCTTATGCTAAAAGGTTTTTAAATACTGGACTTTTATCTTATATTTTCTTAATGTTTCGTGGGATTATTTAATTGTATATAGTCTTTCATTGGGTTTTGTATATTAATGATAGTTCTCAGAGGTCTATTTATGTGAATAAAGTGTTGTTTTTATGGGGTTATCTATTTATATGTGGTATTTTATAGAGTTATATAACTATAATGTGTTTTTTTTTTGTGTTATTCAATTACATGGGGTATTATAGAGCGCTAACTGTGTATGATTTTCATAGCCTATCTAACTATACATTGTGATTTATGGGGTTATCAAAGTACAGTATGAGATTATCTAGCCATGTATGGTGTTCTATGGGATATAAACCTTTAAAAATGCAATGTAGAGGGTTTATTATCTAAGTAATATTTGACCGCCATGCTGAAAGAAATAATATTGGACGTTCATATTTTTTTTTTACTTCATATGCTCTTCCCCAACAAACTTTGAGAATTTCGAAGTATGCAAATGTCTCTCTTATCCGTGAAAATACTTGACCTAACTTTGAGAATGTGTCCTATTCAGCAGGACCAAGTTTTGAAAAGATTATTAAGATGGATAATAAGTGCATTATCAGGGACAAACTAGCATAATCGCATAAAGTTTGCGGCATAAAGATTGAAATGAAGTTTAGCGAAGGTATTTTAGAGGCTTGACAAAACTAAGGGAGATAGGGAGGGGGACGCAAGAATACCTACTCCGTGCTCCCCGGCGTTTCGTAAAAGTCAAATAACTGGGATGGAGTTACGGGACTGTGAATCTCTCTCCTTTGTATTTTCACCATATAAGAGTCAATTTATTTGCTTTGACTCAGCCGCCTCTATATATAGCTTTTCTATATGAACTAATTTTGAGTATTGCGTTTTTAAGTAAGCTTTTTGTCCTAGCAGTCTATTGTTCTGACTTCTTTCCAGTATTTAACTGTCTTTATTTTATACATTTATAATATTTTTGTATTCTTGTCACAAAAGTTTTCTTAATTACTTTGAATGTTAACTTTGTTTATCTCTGTAGAATATTGCAAAGAGTTTTCATTATTTTTTCCGATAGTGTATTCGATTTTTTTAATTAATTTTAGGAAAAATTTATTAAAATGTACTATAAATGTTTAGTTTTTTTTTTTTTTATCACCAGGTATTTTGTTGATATTCACTATATTTCAATTATTCTTGTCTTTGCTGCTAATTTTTCCTCTTACTATGCTTTTATTTTTTAAGATTTTATTTTATTATATCTTAATTTTTCCTCAGTTTCCTCAGTTTACTTTTAATGGATTTTTGATATTTTATTTCAGTAATGTGTATCCTTATTTACTATCACTTTATTACTCATAATTTGAAAATTATCAAGAATAATTTTACCAATTTCTTCACAATACTTTTAAATTCTGTTTTTTTTTCTTTTATTTTCTATAAATATCATGGATATTTCTCATGATTTTTGTCGATATACTTTGCATATTATAAATACATATCAAAATTTTTAGTCTATCTCACCAGTTCTTGATAAACTTTTAAGCGATTTTCAATATGTTTTTATATTAATTTTTCAGTACTCATCATATTTTGATTTCGATATTTTTAATAGTTACCAATATTTTATATCTTTTCTTTTTACTAGTTCCCAATATATACTTTTTTTTAGGCTATTTTTCAATATTTTAACTTCTTTTCAAATTCATGCCATATACTCACTGTGCATTGAGGCTTTTTTTTTATAGTTATAAATATTTTATGTGTTTTTTTACTAGTTTCCAATATATACTTTTTTTTTTAGACTATTTTTCAATATTTTAACTTCTTTTCAAATTCATGCCATATACTCACTGTGCATTGAGTTTTTTTTAATAGTTATAAATATTTTATGTTTTTTTTACTAGTTCCCAATATATACTTTTTTGTTTTAGACTATTTTTCAATATTTTAACTTCTTTTCATAGTCTTGCCATATATACTCAATGTGCATTGAGGTTTTTTTTTTTATAATGCTATAATTTTTTTTCTTTCTTTCCAGGCCATTTTCTCGATATGCTTTGAATGTATGTAAAATAATTTATAGTATTTTGCATTTCTTATCCTCACTAGTTTTTTTTTGATATGTAGTGAGTTTTTGAATAGTTTTATTTATGCCAAATTTTGACTTTTGCTCTCCATTTTGACTTTTGCTCTCCAGTTTTTATGTACTTCAAATTATAGAAATATATTTTTGAGTTATTTAAATAATTTTTCTTTGTTCTACCGCAAATCTTGGACCATCTTATATATATATATATATATATATATATATATATATATATATATATATATATATATATATAGTATGTATATATATATATATCTATATATATATATATATATATATATATATATATATATATATATATATATATATATATATATATATATATATATATATATATATATATATATATATATATATATATATATATATATATATATATATATATATATATATATATATATATATATATATATATATATATATATATATATATATATATATATATATATATATATATATATATATATATATATATATATACATATATATATATATATATATATATATATATATATATATATATATATATATATATATATATATATATATATATATATATATATATATATATATATATATATATATATATATATATATATATATATATATATGTTATTTTATCAAGTTTCTCACTATTCAATAGCAAGTTCTATAGCAACTTATTTTTTTTTTCTCTATATTACAGGAAGATTTGGACCAGCTTATATACGTTTTAGATATTTTTATTATATTAGCTCTGCACAATCTTAAGTATATTTGGTTATTTTTATTTACTTTTTCTCTTTTATAGCAAGTGTTGGACCAGCTTGGTTCACAGGAAATATATCAATCGATGCCCGAGGTGATAGGAAGGCAGATTATTCTCTATTGGACATGAACCCCCTCACGGGAATATTTGAGGTATGTATTATTACAGGTTTTTAAACCAGCTCCAGCTCTCAGGCCTCAAGGCAGAAGATCATTGGTCGCTTACTCTGTGGTTGACCTAAGCAGTCTAGTTGTTGGGAAGTGTGGTAGCCCTTTCTACCCAATGAGCTAGGAGGAGAGCTCGAGCAATGTCTAGCTTCTGGTGAATGTGCGATTTGATTTGGGCACCCCCCTTACAAGGGGACTGCAGTTTGTGTGGAAAAAATGAAACCAAATCTGAATTTTCCGTTGTGTGTGTCGCTATTAAGCCCTAATATTGGGGTGGAATCAGGTTGGAGCTGGAAAATTAAGGCTGGATGACTCTTGACGCCCCGCAGTAGGGGTCTTAGACATCGGCGAAACCAACTTTGAATAGTATGTACTTTACTTAACCTCATTATAAACTAAGTCTATAACTCTGTATACAAAAGTCTATTTTCAAAGAATGTAGTCACAGTGTTTGGTGACAAAGCAATGATCCCTTCTTGTTGGCTCGAGAGGTCTCCATGCTTAGTGATACTCTGGCACTCATTAGGCCTCGACACAACATGAATGGATCAGTGTTGTCTTCTTATTATGCACTATTCACTGAATCCAAGAAAAATCACTCAGTATATTATGCTAAAGTTTTGATTTACTACTATATTTCGAGTTAATCTTCGTCCAGTTGTATATTAAGAAAATGCAGTATTTCACTGTAATATATATATATATATATATATATATATATATATATATATATATATATATATATATATATATATATATATATATATATATATATATATATATATATATTTCTAAATCTTCATCCAAAAAATTGGGGTTTTTGTTTCGTTTTCGTCATTACTTCCCCTCTGTACAGTTACTTAAAATTTATAAAGGTCTTATCCGTCTCTGCTTAGAATACTGCTCGCACATCTGGAGTGCTTCTTCTTATACTTATCTCCTTGATAGGGTTGAATCTAAAGCAGTTAGACTCATTAATGATCCTTCTCTTACTTCTAATCTGGATTCTCTCTCTCTTCGCCGTAAGGTATCTTCCTTTTCTCTTTTCTATCGCTACTACTTCCATCGCTGCTTGGATGAGTTGGCGAGTTGCATCCCTTCTCCACTGCCAAGGCCGTGTAACACTCGCCAAGTACTGTGTGGAGATTTGTAGCTCGCGGATTGGTCGGTGCAGCGACTGCTTCTTCCCATCTACCTCCAGACTCTGGAACTCTCTTCCTCTTTCTGTCTTTCCTAATTCTTATGACCTTTCATCCTTCAAATTTCAGATCTATCATCATCTCAGGGCCTAGTCCTCTATATCTCTGAGTCCTCTGTACTTTGACTGTCTTTTTCTGTCTGTCGTTTTCCTTTGTGTGACATTACCTCATCTCTGTTGTCCTTAACCTTTTTCTTTTCCTTCATCTTGGTATTTTCTGATGCCCAGGCCTTTATTGATGAGAGCAGTTTCTGTCTGTCCCGGTGTCACACTCGTGGGAAAAAGAAAAAGAAAAAAAAAAGAAAAAAAAAAAAAAAAAAAAAAAATATATATATATATATATATATATATATATATATATATATATATATATATATATATATATATATATATATATATATATATATATATATATATATATATATATATATATATATATATATATATATATATATATATATATATATATATATATATATATATATATATATATATATATATATATATATATATATATATATATATAATTAGTGACTTATATTTCTGAGATAATCTTCATACTATATTTTTCCTAAAAAAGTTATGCAACCTACTGTAGTCTGCGATCTCAATTTCATGCTCATTGAGAGTCAGTTATAATCATGAGATAATCGCCTCAGAGTATTAAAGGAAATTCTATAGTTCACTGTATCATGTAAGATCAAAGTATTACTTTTAAAAGTGACTTTATTTTGAGACTAGCACTGTACAACATTTATTACTCATGCTCTCTAAGTCACTGTAACACAGGAGATCAGATTTTTTAGTCTGTATTGATATAATTTTTAGAAAAAAACCTTACAACGTTTCCTAAGAATGGTCGAATCAGGTACAGATTAGCGACACCCAGTATATTAAATAACCCAATGAATTGCTAGGTTAGCATAGGTTAGGTTAGGCAATAAACTAACTTAACTTAACCTAAGTTAATCGAACTTAACGTAACTTTACAACCTACGGGGTAATTCAATATACTGAGGTCGCTAATCTTTATAATTGATTCGAATATTCTCTATTTCACTGTAGTACAGAATATCAGATTTATAGCATTCTGATCGTGAAATAATATTGAGATAATTACTATACAACATTTATTAAAATATTGCGTATTGCACTGTTAATATTCGAGAACAAATTTTCACCGTTCATCTCCTCGGTTTGTTTAAGTAAATTTTGCCTACTCTGCCAAGCCAACTTTGGCCTTTGAAACGTTTGGAAGGTCACACGGAAATGTAAACAAAAAGAAGAAAAAAAAGAAAGAAAGAGCAAATATAAAAAAATGTTTTAGGTCTCGTTTCCACTTTAATGGAATGTATGTTAATGTTATTAAAGCTGGACGAATGCATCATCTTGCAAAAGGAACAAGTTTGTCGACGTTTTCATTGGAATTTTTCGTAGAAAGAAGTGTGTGTGTGTGTGTGTGTGTGTGTGTGTGTGTGTGTGTGTGTGTGTGTGTGTGTGTGTGTGTGTGTGTGTGTGTGTGTGTGTGTGGATTAATTTTCTGTTGTAAAAGTATTTATTTTGGTGTTACTGAAGTTGTTATACTGATGTTATTAATGCAGGACGAAAGATATCTTTTTGCAAAACGAATCTATCGACGTTTTCATTGGCGTTTTAGTTGAATATATATTTTCATTTTTACAGTAGCAAAAATAGTGTTTGGTGCCATTGGGCTTGTTATGCTAATGTTATTAAAGCAGGACAAATGCATCCTCTTATAAAAAAAAAAAGTGTCGACATTCTCATAATTTTCATAATTATTATTATTTTTTTTTTGAGGGGGGGTTGAGTTTTTCAATGCTTGTATAGCATGACGTTTCGTTGCAGTTTTAGAAGTAAAAGTTTTTTATTTTTTGGTTTCACATTTGTAAGAAACAAATGAATAAATAGTTTTTTTTTTTAGCGCTGTTGAGTAGTAAAACTTAATATAGATTTTTTTTTTTTTTACTCTTTCACAGTTGTAAGATGTAGATTTTGTTGTCATTGAATTTGCTGCAATAATGTTCCTAAAACAGGGCTTTGACTAAAGTTTCAGTAGAACTCAGTGTGATTTCTCGTAGTTTTATAACAGATTTGCATGTTATATACGAGGGTCTTCTGGTATCATTGAGGTTATTTTATTGTTATACAAGGTTTAGGAAAGTCAACCTCTTGCAGGAAAACGTTTTACCGACATTTTCCTTGGAGTTTTAGTAGAAGTAATTTTTTGTTTTGTTTTTTGCATTGTAGCTGTATTTTTTTTTATTATTGAATTCATATTAATGTTATTAAAGCACGACGGATGCCATTATTATGGAATGGAAAGCGTTTGACAACGTTTTTGTCGGAGCTCTAGTAGGAATAAGTGATATTTTTGCGTTTTTACATATGTTAAGCTT
>JAXCGZ010017735.1:7500-10000 GCA_037179515.1 Halocaridina rubra | reverse complement strand
ATGATAAGCCTGATCAATGCGGTTTCGGTCCTGCCATGGGGCGTGTGTTAGGGCATCCCGCCTTAATCCCGCAGGTCCAGCCTATCAGTGTCCATCCCAATCGAATGGAAACTCTTTGCGACACATAAAACAGTAAAGGAAAAATGTCTATGTCTCCCTCCTTGGAGGAGGTCCTTGAATGGATAAAGGGTCCAAGGGATATTAGAGGCGATTTTCTTTTTAAGAAACTAACGATTCTTATCCTGAAGTCTTTTGGGTTCAATTTGTGCCTTGTTCGTTTGTGAATCTAGTTGTGGTTTGTTCTGGAACACAAGGGGTTGACTCTTTCTTGAAGCAATAAATGTTCCATGATTGGGTTTTATTAATAAATGCATACACTTCATCTTCTTCGTCTACATTTTTTCCCACTTTTATGTGGGGTCGATGTTTCTGGCCAGTGTTCTCCACATGTTTCTGTCCCATACCTCATCATCCAACAAACCTTTAGACCTCAGGTCGTCAGTGATGCAAGCCATCCACCTACGCTTTGGTCTCCCCCTCCTTCTCCTACCCTGTATATCCATTTCCATCACCCTCCTCCCAACATACTGCTCATCCCTCCTAACGACATGACCATACCATCTTAGTCTACTTTCTTGTGTCTTATCTGATATGTCTCTAACTTTTGAGGTATCTCTAATTACCTCATTTCTGACCTTATCGCTTCTTGTCACCCCACACATCCATCTCAACATCCTCATCTCTGCCACATCCATTTTTTTCTCTTGTGTCTTCTTTATTGGCCATGTCTCTGCTCCATACATCATCGCAGGTCTCACAACTGTCTTATGCACTTTACCCCTTAACTTAATCCCTATTCTCCTGTCGCACAGCACCCTAGACACTTTCTTCCTGTTCTTCCAACCCGCTTGTATTCTGTGAGTTATTTCTGACTCTTGGTCACCTTCCTCTTCTACTGTTGATCCCAAATACTTTATGATGAGGATGGGGAAGTCAATTTGCAGGGGGAGGTGTTGAAAAGAGTTGAATAGTTAAAGTTTAACTATTCAACTCTTTTCAACATCTCCCCCTGCAAATTGACTTCCCCATCCTCATCATCTCTCAACCTCAAGTAATCTGTCTTCTTCCTGCTGATTTTCAGTCCCCTATCCTCCATCACTCTTCTCCACTCCTCAAACTTCTCCTCCACTACCTCTCGTCTGTTGCTACACATTACAATGTCATCTGCAAAGAGCATACACCATGGTGACTAATCTCTCATACCCTGGGTTACTACATCCAAGACCAGATCAAATAGATATGGACTCAAAGCAGACCCTTGATGCAGACCAACATTCACTGAGAGACTTTTCGTCAAGCCCACACTGCTCTTAACATTTGCTTCTGCCCTCTCATACATATCTTGGATGATTCTTACATATTTCTCGGGGGCTCCATTTTCTCTAATACACCTCCACCCCTTTTGACGTGGTACTCGATCATATGCCTTTTCCAGGTCAATAAAGACCATATGCAGTCCTTTCTGTTTCTCCCGATGCTTTTCCATCATTTGTCTTAAGGCAAATATGGCATCCACTGTCCCTCTTCCAGGCATGAAGCCAAACTGTTCATCCCCAATTGTCGTTACCTCTCTGAGTCTCCTCTCTATGATCTTCTCCCACATCTTCATAGTATGACTTAACAACTTTATACCGCTATAATTTCCACACTCCTGAATGTCTCCCTTCGCTTTATAGATTGGGATGATTAGGCTTTCTCTCCACTCCTCTGGCATCTTTTCCTGACTAAAGATCTTTTGCATTAAGTTCCACAAGATATCTATGCCTTCCTCTCCAAGACTCTTCCATACCTCCACTGGCATCTTATCAGGTCCTGCTGCCTTTCCATTTTTCATTTTCCTTACTGCCCACTCTACCTCTCTTCTAGCCACTGTTGTTGTAACTGCTTTATTTGGAAGTCCATCTTCAAATACTGCTCTTGGGTTCTCTTCATTTAGTAATCCTTCAAAATAAGTTTCCCATCTGCTTTTTATTTCATCCTCTTTTGCTAGAACTACTCCATGGTTATCCTTTATTTGCCTTACTTGAGTCAAGTCCTTGATTGCAACATCTCGGGCCTTGGCAATTCGCCATATTTTCATCTCTCCTTCTGGTGTTTCCAGCTCTTCATAGACTTCATTTAATGTCTCTGCCTTTGCTTTGCTACTGCTCTCCTTGCCTCCTTCTTTGCCTGCTTGTACTCTTCTTTATCCTGCTCCAGGCCTGATAAATCTGCCTTTTTCTTAGCTTCTTTCTAGTTCTTCACTCAGTTTTGCACATCCTCATTTCACCACCATGACTCTTTATCAACTGGGGGTTTCCTTCCTGATGACTTTCCAAGTACCTCCTCACCAACCCTCAAAATCAACTTACTATTCTCTGTCCTCCATTCTTGTACATCCTCATGCAGCCTTATCGCTTCCAACACTCTTCCCTTAAACACAGCTCTCAGCTCTGCATCA
>JAXCGZ010017735.1:0-2500 GCA_037179515.1 Halocaridina rubra | reverse complement strand
CATTTTCATATTTGTTTCCTTACAATGAGAATAATTAGTTCTTAATGAGCAGCAACTATTTGTCCAAAAGAAAACTATATAGTTTGCCTTTGAAAGCTGTGAAGGAGGATGCATTTTTAAGATGCTCTGGAATATTATTCCAGAGTGTTGGCCCTTTGATAGTGATCATCTTTGAACCTGCTTCTGTGTTTGTTCTGTGAATAAAGAGCTCACTGCTCTGTCTTGTGTTGGTTCCCCTTATATCCCTGACTGTTTTTAAATCAAATAGCCAGCTAGGATAATGATGGTCCAAAATTTTGAATACAAAAACATAAATAGCATAAGCGACCTTATTTTCTGCCCACAGCCACCCAAGTTTATTGAGAGCTGGTGTGATGTGGTCATATTTTCTTATTCCTCCCAGGGCAACTCGAGCTGCAAAATTAATAAGCTTCTGTATTCTGTTTATCTGAGTCTTAGTGGTAGCTCCCCAAACAGTTGTGCAGTAATTAATGTGACTTAGGGCTAGAGATTCAACAACAGTTATTCGAGTGGTAGTCTCAAAATTGTCTTTTATACGTGATAAGTACATTAATGTTCCTGTAACCTTTTTGCATACTTTATCTATATGGGAATCAAACAACATGTGGTTATCAAAGTGAATTCCTAGGTTTTTGACTGTTTTGCTAGGTGTGATAATATTGTCGCAAAAATTAATTGTTGTGTTTTCTGGAATTTGTGCTATGTGGAACCTTGAACCAATAAATATGCACTGTGTTTTACTTTCGTTAATTAACAGCCCAATTTCTTGGAAATAGGTTTTAATTTTTGACAGAGTGTTTTCTGCTCTTAAAGTTAGCTCTGGGAGATTATTAATATCACCACTAAGGAGTAGTTGAGTGTCATCTGCATATTGTACGGCTAGACAGTCAGAAATGAAAGAAGATAGATCATTTACGTAAATGGAGAAGAGGATAGGACCAAGTACTGATCCCTGTGGAACACCAAATGATACATTTTTTGGCACAGAGATAATGTTGTTAAGACGTATGGACTGTTTACGATTAGATAGATACTCGCTAAACCAGCTTGGATCAATATTTAAGTTAATACATTTACTTAAAAGAATTTCATGGTTTACACTGTCGAAGGCTTTTGATAAGTCTAATAATATAAGCAAAGATATTTTTTTCATATCTATATTATTATATATACTATTCGTAACTTTAAGCAGTGCAGTTTCCGTCGAGAGTTTTGGTCTGAAACCATGTTGGTTAATCGTTAGTAGTCTATTTGATTCTAAATATGACATAAGTTGGCATGCAACAATTTTTTCTAATATTTTAGAGAAAATGGGTAGCAGGGAAATGGGACGATAGTTTGTCACATCTTCTCTGTCCCCCTTTTTATGCAGAGGTATTACATGGGCTATTTTCCAAGAGTCAGGAAACTTTTTAGTAACAATGGAAGTGTTCATAATAGTTAGAATATAGGATGCACTCATGGGTAGAGCATCTTTGATGAACTGAAATGGTATACCATCTGAACCATAAGAGCCAGAGTTTCTTAGGCTCTATATGGTAAGAATTAGGGTAGCACAATCGATAGGATTTATCTTGAAGTACTCTCTTGTGTTTTCATTGGAAGACTTGTCATTTAAGCAATTACTCATATTCACTGAGTTGATGTTTTCTTGAGTTTTTTCATATGTATTTTTGCCAACGTTAGCAAAATAGTTATTAAAGTTATCTGCTTTGTCTTTCAACTCCGCAATATTTACATAACTTTCTGAGGTACTCTTTTCATTTGGTATCATGCTTCTTATCACTTTCCATGTTGCTGCTGCATCATGTCTAGAGTCATTAAATTGTTTTTTGTAAAAGTCTTTTTTACTTACACTGATGAGAGATCTGACACGTTTCTTTTCTGTTTTATAACGTTCTCGGAGAGTCATATCATATCTATTAATTTTTAGCTCTTTTTGTATTTGATTTCTGATTTGCATTGCCTCTTTGATATCATTAGTTAGCCAGGGGGCTGAGGGGCGGGTTATTTTTCTTGTTACAATGGGTGCACAACTATCTAAGCATTCAAGGAAGACTTTTGTTAAAATCCCAACCTGCAAATCGACGTTATCTGTGTATTTAATTCTATTAAGTGCATTTGTGTTGTTGATTAATGTTTCACAAAAGATATCAGGGGAGTAATTTTTTAGACACCGGAATGTCTTGAGGAGAGGCTTCCTTTTCGGCTTGTTTATGTTTAGCATAGCAATGTTTAGCTCGTGGTCTGCAATTGGGCAGGGAACTACGTCCCAATAGGGTATACTTTCTACTTTATTTGTTATTATCAGATCTATAAGAGTCCTAGAATTAGGGGTTATGCGGGTCGGTTTTGTCACTATTTGTGTTAACTTCACAGTGTTGATCACCCTTTTCATTTTGTTATCTGCTGCAAGTCATCATTAATATCACCAAGTATGTATATGTCTATCTTGTAGATACAAAGAGGAAATTGCTCA
>JAXCGZ010017734.1:30000-32500 GCA_037179515.1 Halocaridina rubra | reverse complement strand
CACTATGTTCATATTACAGATTCCCCAACCTCACACGTGGCTTCATTTTAGCATTTAATTCAAATCCCAATCTCATTCGAGGCCATGAAATTATCAAATAAGCACATTACATATGTGAAAACATGAATCATTTTTTACCCCGACCGGGACTCGAACCGAGGACTTATGATTACTAAGTCAAGGTGCTACCACTACACCACAGAAGGTTAAAAGGAATCCAACCTTATAGCTTATATCTGCTATACTTAGGAATGAACGCATTCTAACTGAATGCCACTATGTTCATATTACAGATTCCCCAACCTCACTCGTGGCTTCATTTTAGCATTTAATTCAAATCCCAATCTCATTCGGGCCATGAAATTATCAAATAAGCACATTACATATGTGAAAACATGAATCATTTTTTACCCCGACCGGGACTCGAACCTAGGACTTATGATTACTAAGTCAAGGCGCTACCACTACACCACAGAAGGTTAAAAGGAATCCAACCTTATAGCTTATATCTGCTATACTTAGGAATGAACGCATTCTAACTGAATGCCACTATGTTCATATTACAGATTCGCCAACCTCACTCGTGGCTTCATTTTAGCATTTAATTCAAATCCCAATCTCATCCGGGCCATATATATATATATATATATATATATATATATATATATATATATATATATATATATATATATATATATATATATATATATATATATATATATATATATATATATATATATATATATATGTGTGTGTGTGTTTGTGTGTGTGTGTTTGTGTGTGTGTTTGCGTGTGTGTGTGTGTGTGTGTGTGTGTATGTGTGTGTGTGTGTGTGTGTGCGTGTGTGCGTGTGTATGTGTGTATGTGTGTGTGTGTCAGACAAGTGTCTGCTTGCACTTTGAAAGTATGTTTCCAATTTCATCTCTTCCTGTTGTCTTGGAGAAGTCTCGGAAGTTTGGAGGGCTTGGAGAGTGAACACTGTGATCAAATCCAATGGGAGAGATTAAAATGCAGTCGGTGGGTAGGAATGCTCCAAACCACTCTCTGGCATTTGCAATGCCTTTTAATATCCAAATGTAATGAGTTTGATTTTCCTATGGAACTAATCTGCAGTATCAATGGTTGTGGGAAAGTAATATATGCTACTCATTTATTCTATTATTTCACCAAGGTAAGCAGTAAAGTATTGAAAAGACAATTCCTTTAGAGAAATTGCTGTAAAACAATAGACGGAACAGTCCATCCTTGTTGAATCAGCATAGCACAATACGGCTGGGAGGCAGTTACAGTTTATAAGTCGTCTTAATTCGATAACTAGGAATTAGCTATGTGCCATCCTATGATGATCGCAGCAACTTTTCTGTTGCATTGATCATATACCACTTGTTTTAGCCTGGGGACCTCTCAACCAGTAAGGTGCTGATTTGAACCGTCTGTCTGCTGCTCTTGATATATGGAAACAGACCAAAATCGAAAAGTCCATGTTATGAAAAGCAGCCCATGAATAAAGAGATAAATTTAATCCCACTGAATTTCGGAACTTGGAATTTAAGAACAATGTGCACTGAAAGTGACATTACAGACCTTTTGTAAAACGAAGAACATCAGAAAAACATCAAATGGTCAACAAGCAACTGAGAAACCTGACTGTCGACAAGGGTGCCCTACAGGAAACAAGGCTGGTTGACACATGATCAGGAAGAGAAACCAACTATACCTTCTTCTGGAAGGGCCTTGGACATGATGACTGTTGTCTTAATGGAGTTGGCTTTGCCGTTGACAACAAATTCTTTAAAAGCATAAATACACCATAAGGAAAATATGAGTGAATCATCATCATGGAACTCAGCACAAGAACTGCTTCAGCACATACCATAAATGATTATGCTTCTGTATTCACAGCTGATGAAGAATTCAAGGACAAGTTCTCTGAAGATTTAAAAAGAGTGGTTGAGTGTATACAAGCAAGCGAACAGCTCTATATTCTCGAACACAACAGAACATAAGTTGGTGAAGAACAGCGCTTATTGCCGACATGTCTTGGCCAGTTTGATATTGGGACCTAAATGCAAATGTGCAGAGATTGCTAGAATTCTGCTTCCACAACAACCTGTGTATCACCAAAAATGTTTACAAATATATAAACTGTCATAAAGTTTAATGGTGTAATCCTAGATTCTTTTTCGGCGAAGAGAAAAAGAATCCTGATTAAGAGTAAGAGAAGGGTCATTGATTAGTCTGACTGCCTTAGAAGCACCCCAGATATACGAGCAGTATTCTAAGCAGGAACGGATAAGACCTTTTTAGATTTTAGGTAATTGTAAAGAGGAAAATGAATGACAAAAACAAAACCGAACCCTCAATTTTTCGGATGTGGATTTAGAAATGTGGATTACGTTATTCCTCAAAGACAAGTTAGAGGCTATCTGGATTCCTAATATGTTAGCAGAATTAAGAGGGTAAATTTCTCTAGTTTCGAAGATAATAGGGCTATCAGGAG
>JAXCGZ010017734.1:2500-25000 GCA_037179515.1 Halocaridina rubra | reverse complement strand
GTGTGTGTGTGTGTGTGTGTGTGTGTGTGTGTGTGTGTGTGTGTGTGTGTGTGCGTGTATTTGTGTGTGTGTATATATGTGTGTGCGTCAGACAAGTCTTTTCTTGCACTTTGAACGTATATGGATCTAATTTCATCTCTTCCTGTTGTCCTGCAGGATACACGAAAGTTTGGAGGGCTTGGAGAGTGACCACTGGGATAAAATCCAGTAGGAGAGATTAAAAAGCAGTCGGTGGGTAGGAATGCTCCAAGCCACTCTCTGACATTTGCAATGCCTTTTAATATCTAAACATAATGACTCTGATTCTCTTTTGGAACTAATCTGTAGTATTGAGGGGGGGGAGTGATATATGCTACTCATTTATTTTATTGTTTCACCAAGATAAGCAGCAAAGCATTGAAAAGTCAATCCCCTTAGAGAAATTGCTATAAAACAATAGGGGGTACAGTCCATCCCTTTTGGATCAGCATAACGCAAAGCGGCTGGGAGGCAGTTAAAAGTTATTAGTTGTCTTAAGTTGATAACTAGGAATTAGCTATGGGCCATCTTTTGATGATCGCAGCAACGTTTCTGTTGCATTGATCATATACAGTTTGTTTTAATCTGGGGACCTCTCAACCAGTAAGGTGCTGATTTGAACAGTCTGTCTGCTGCTCTTGATATATGGAAACAGACCAAAATCGAAAAGTTAATGTTATGAAAAGCAGCAGGTGAATAAAGAGATAAATTTAATCCCACTGAATTTCGGAACTTTGAATGTAAAAACAATATGCACTGAAAGTGACAATACAGACTTTTTGCAAAACGAAGAACATCAGAAAAACATCACATCGTCAACAAGCAACTGAGAAACCTGACTGTCGACAAAGTTGCTCTATAGGAAACAAGGCTGGTTGACTCAGGATCAGGAAGAGAAACCAACCTTCTTCTGGAAGGGCCTTGGAAATGATGACTGTTGCTTTTATGGAGTCGGCTTTGCCGTTAACAACAACTGCTTTTAGAGCATAAATACACCATAAGGAAAATATGAGTGAATCATCATCATGTAACTCAGCACAAGAACTGCTTCAGCACATACCATAAAAGATTATGCTTCTGTATTCACAGCTGATGAAGAATTCAAGGACAAGTTCTCTGAAGATTTTCTAAGAGTGGTTGAGCGTTTACAAGCAAGTGAACAGATCTATATTCTCGAACACAACAGAACATAAGTTGGTGAAGAACAGTGCTCATTGCCGACATGTCTTGGCCAGTTAATATTGGGAACTAAATGAATATGGTAAGAGATTGCTAGAATTCCGCTTCCACAACAACCTGTGTATCACCAACACCTTTTACAAATACAAAAACTGTCATAAAGTTTAATGGTGTAATCCTAGATATGGTCTCTTGCATCTCATTCAAGGTCTTATCTCAATACAGTCAAATTCAAAAGATCATACCATAGTGCTGATTGTGACATCGATCATATGTTTGTCATTGCAATAACCAAGATCTTAGCCAAGGCATTCCACTTAGCAAAGAAACCAAGGAAACTCAGATTGTGCACAAGGGCCGTGAAAATACCTGATCTAACTGCAGCTTTCAGTAAACTGTTTGATGAACAGATACAACAACTAGATTTGTTCACACCAGACAAGATGTGGAGGTACTTAATGACTGCCATGTATGAAACTGCAGCTCAAAGACTGTCATATATGAAACTGCATCTCAAGTATTGGGATCTTAAAAAGCTCCAAATAAAGACTGGGCTGAAGTCAATCCAGGAAAACAAAAGGCTTTCCTAAATTTCAAGGAGATGAAATTACTGACTACAGCAAATTTGCTAAGGATAATATGAGTGAATCATTATCATACAGCTCAGCACAAGAACTGGTTCAGCACATACCATCAATGCTTATGCTTCCATACTCACAGCTGATGAGGAAATCAAGGTCAATCTGCAGAGGGAAACATGTCAATGTGTAAAATAATGAACAATGGATAAGCCTGTGTTCAGACATGCAAAAGGCCTCAGATACAGGAGATATCAGGATCATATATGAAAATATACGGATTACCTTAGGCTCACATATCACAAAGCTTATTCCATCAAGACCTCTTGTGGAGATATGATTGTTGATAAGCATCAGCAAATGGATAGCTGGACAAACAATATTCAAGTCTTCTTATGCTTCTGCAGATGACAGTATTGGGCAAGGAGTCTACAACAGGTTAGCTGGCCCAGGCTATTGATGAGCCTTCAAGTAGCAAATCAGCTGGTACCGACAAGATACCTGGTGAATTACTAAGAGAAAACAAGAATGCCTTGCTACCACCCTGCGTTAACTGCTTTTTTTGACATTGATATTGAAGTTGCAAATATTATGACTTCATACAAGTAAGAGGTAAAATTTCCATCATGTTATTCATACTTCTTCAATAATGTTTCAAGTCTACATTATCGTAAAGGAGAGGATTTTGTAGCGCTCTCAGTAAGAATGAGAGGATGTCGCTTGAAAGAAATTTCATTAAAAAATTTAATATTTTTGAAAGACTTTATAATCAGCATTCTTCAAATGGGTCCTTTAAAAGTACTTTGGTGTAGTTATGCGATAATCATTCTTTACAGCTGTCAAAATAAATTGCATTGGATTACACAATAAATCTTTTGATGGAGTTTTGGATGCTAATATTATTCATAATAATTTTTTTTTTTCCAAAATCTATATCATTTTTCAACTCATTAGAATAATAGCGTAAGTTAATAAACTAGCCTTTCATTGCTTTCCATTCATTAAATTTTGATTTATCAAGAGTGTCTGGTTTTCCTCTGTGTAAAGAAATTAGTAAGCACTGTCATATTTGGAGAAATCTATGAGTAAAATAGCCTTCTTTTGTCCAGATCATATGACATTTAGTTTGTCGTAATGTGCATTATTTATTTAACAAAGTATTAATGAAGAATTGCATTTTTCACTATGTGTATCAACAATTTCCAGCCAGGCATATACAAACAAATAGGCATTTATGGCAGAACATTTTTTATGGGTGTGATATCAGGACCGGCAAAGTTGGTCATCATCTGGCCAAAGTACCAAGAGAACATTTAGGAAAAAGCAGGAGCTTGAGGACAAAGGAAAAAAAAGAGTGATAAACAACAAAAAAAAACTGGGTGAAGGATTAGGTATTGTAATGAACATCTAGAAATATGGCAACAATGACGATAGATTATTTTAAGAGAATAAAATGATAAGAATTATGGAAGACAGAAGGAGAAAGAGCACTGCAGAATGTGGAAGAGGAAACTCCATGAACTACAAATCTCCATAAACTACCTGTTTGACGAGTCTGCTTGGCAGGTATTGCGTCATCTCATCAGAGGGGGTGGTATGCAGCTCCTTGGTCCATCAGAAAAGAGAGGGAAATAGTATTGATAAAAAAATACCCTCTCGTAACCAGAAAGAGCATACAGATTAGAAGAGCAAGATTGCTGATGAGTCTGATGACCATAGATTTAACCCTATCATGGATATAAATGTGAGAAGATGCATGCCAGATATGTGAGTAGTAATCTAAGCATGGACGGATGAAACCTTTAAAGATTGTCAGTAATTGAAATGAAGAATATTAATAACAATTATTAAGAAATATGAATTATGTTAATCCTCCAAGACAAGTCAGAGGCTCTTCATACTATGTTAATGAAACTCAGAGAATGCATTTTATTATTTTCGGAAACAAGAGGCTTATCATGGAGAGAAAATGATTTTAAAAAATTATCTAGAAACTGAGTCTTATATTTACCTTGGCATTTTCCCCCATTTTGGGGGGTAGCCGACAACAACGAACAAGCAAAATAACATAAAGTTTGGATTCACTTCGTTCTTCTAGCTATGAAATGGGATTTGGCCTAGGGTTTGGATGGTACCGCTGGAGTGGCACATCCCATCCTACCTCCTCTTCCACAACTTACGTCACTTCATGCTACCAATCCCACAGGTTGCCTCTACAAGGAACTCCATGAACAGCAGATGTCAATCAGCACTGCGTCGAAATCATTCGCCACTCATTTCTATTCTTAGCACGCTCACATCCATTCTCACTAGCTTTTTGGAGCCCCATCCAGATACTCTCTTTAAATCGGAGCTGTGAGTTGAAGAACGAGGCTTGCGAGACTGATTTGAGCAGCAAATTAAGGTAGTGAAATGAAGACAGAAAAACTTTAAAGGGTAGAATTGTCTCAATAGCTTGGAGAAGAGTGGACGGGGAGTGGAGAAGATCATTGATGAAGAAATGGAACATAGTAGGTGAAAGAACAGAAGTCCCTTGCACACCACTTTTCATGACATTGAACTAAAAAGGAAACTGGATATCAGAAAATAGAAAAGAAAGGCTAAAGCCATAAGTAGGAAGTTTGGCTAGCAGACCCTTGTGCCCCACTCTGTCAAAAGCCTTAAAGACATCAAGGTCGAAGACAAAATATGGCCAATGGTTCTTCAGAGAAAATAACAATGCATTAGTGAGATAAGACAGGGCCTGCTGATCTTGCCTTGAAGGAGCCATACTGGTGTTCTAAAATAAGAGACTTATATTTAAAAAAATGAGAGATGAGCGAGGTTTCGAATACTTAAGAGATAGCAAAGGTTAAGGCAATTATTCGGTAGTTACAAGGAATAGTACGGTCACGTTTTTATGATCTGGCTGAAGTTGAGCGTGCTTCCAAGATGAAGCATGCATACTAATTGAGGTAATGACATAAAACAGATAGCAAAGCACATAAACCAGTTCATCCGCAAATTTCTTAAGGAACTTTACCTTAATGCCATCGGGTACAGATTTTTTGATCATCTTTAGAGAGCAAAGAACCCTTTCGACTTTGCATGTAGAAAGAATGCATATGGTTAGAAATGGGAATAGTAAAGAAAAAAGGTTTGTGTTGAAATTGCATTGGAAGAATTGACAGAAAAATTAGAGCCAAAAATATGGTTTTGTCAGTAGAGCAAGCTATTAAATCATCAGAATGAATTTCAAGGTGGGGGGGGAACTGAGTTGCAAAATTTGTTGAGAGCTGTTTGGCTAAGGACAAAAATATTTCTTTATGAAGGAGATTAGTTTAGGGCATAATTTTTTCCTTGTAGGAGAGGAAGCATTAAACAGATGTGATTTCTTGCTGTAATGGAAGGCATGAGAATCTAAATAAAAAAAAAGACTTAATATGACTGATATGGTGGATCTTTGACCTGACTATCTATGGAAGAAGCACAGTCAGGCAAAGGATTAGAGGGAGAGAAATGTTTGATAGAGAAGATGTACACCTCCATTCCCAAGGATATTATCTCAGCACCTTTTGAACTACCAAATTAGGTTACGGTTTGGAAATCCGTAGTTAGCACATGGTAAGCCAAATAAAAAGATAAGCAAATCTTCAAGTTGAGAGTACTCACGGCACCAAAGGTGATAATGGGTAAGAGGGATCTTTGATGAAGGAGCGAAAATGGAAAAAAAACTGAGATCAGGGAGTAGTTGGAATTACGGAGAAGGGAAAATAAATAACATGAGTAATTTTTGGGAATAAGAGAAAAGAATAGGTTAAGAATTTAGCTGCATAACCATAACAGTCAAGAGGAAGTAAAATGTGACTATTAATCTGTTCTTTTCCTATTCGTTGGTTACAGAAAAAGCAAGGCATCATTTCCCCCACAACATTGTGGGCAAAATGAAGCCACTAAATATGGTGTGCAATGAAGTCTCCAGCTCAGAGGCCTTCAGTGTATGGGTAATAAGACAGCAAGGACTCATGGTAAGAGGAGAGATATTTGATGATAAACACTTAGTCAGTGAAGTTAGAAGAGCAATAGCAGAAGTAAAAAAATACAGTACAATCGGAAATGTAGAACCTCAGCCAGAGCACATCAAAATTATGGAATTCAAAGTCCATGAGCCTACAATAGATGTGTTTATGTCACTGTATATATATATATATATGTATATATATATATATATATATATATATATATATATATATATATATATATATATGTATATATATATATATATATATATATATATATATATATATATATATATATATATATATATACATATATATGTATATAGATATATATATATATATATATATATATATATATATATATATATATATATATATATATATATATATATGTATATATGTATATATATATATATATATATATATATATATATATATATATATATATATATATATATATATATATTATATATATATATATATATATATATATATATATATATATATATATATATATATATATATATATATATATATATATATATATATATATATATATATATATATGTATATATATATATATATATATATATATATATATATATATATATATATATATATATATATATATATATATATATATATATATAAATATATATATATATATATATATATATATATATATATATATATATATATATATATATATATATATATATATATATATATATATATATATATATTTTATGAGTGTGACAACGGGACAGGCAGAAACTGCCCTCATCAATAAAGTCCCGGGCACGAGAAAATGCCAAAACGAAGGAAAAGAAAAAGGTTACGGACAAGGTCTTATCCGTCCCTGCATAGAATACTGCTCACACATCTGGAGTGCTTCTTCTTAAACTATATCCTCGATAGGGTTGAATCTAAGGCAGTCAGACTCATTAATGATCCTTCTCTTTCTTCTAATCTTGATTCTCTCTCTCTTCGCCGTAAGGTATCTTCCCTTTCTCTTTTCTATCGTTACTACTTCCATTGCTGCTCTGAAGAGTTGGCGAGTTGCATCCCTCCCCCATTGCCGAGGCTGCGTAACACTCAGCAAGCGGCCTCATCCCACAGGTACCGTGTGGACATTTGAAGCTTGGGGATTGGCCGGTACAGTGACTGTTTCTTCCCATCTACCTCCAAACTCTGGAACTCTCTTTCTCTTTCTATCTTTCCTAATTCTTATGACCTATCAACCTTCAAAAGCAGATCTATCGTCATCTCAAGGCCTAGTCCTCCATATCTCAGGGTCCTCTGTACTTTGACTGTTTTCTCTGTCTGTCGTTTTCCTTTATGTGATATTGCCTCATATCTGCCGTGTCCTTAAATTTTTCTTTTCCTTCATCTTGGTGTTTTCTCGTGCCCGTAGGGCAGTTTGTGCCTGTCCCGGTGTCACACTCATAAATAAAAAAAAAATCTCCATTCAGACCTCATGAGATGAGGCTGCTTCACGAGTGTTATGTGGCCACGGCAATGGGAAAGGGATGCAACTTGCCAACTCATTAAAGCTGTGATGGAAGTAGTATCGACAGAAAAGAGAAAGGGATGATACCTTACGGCGAATAGAAAAAGAATCCTGATTAAGAGTAAGAGAAGGGTCATTGATTAGTGTGACTGCCTAGGAAGCACCCCAGATATACGAGCAGTATTCTAAGCAGGAACAGATAAGACCTTTTTAGATTTTATGCAATTGTAAAGAGGAAAATGAATGACAAAGACAAAACCTAACCCTCAATCTTTCGGATGTAGAATTAGAAATGTGGATTACGTTATTCCTCAAAGACAAGTTAGAGGCTATCTGGATTCCTAATATGTTAGCAGAATTAAGAGGGTAAATTTCTTTAGTTTCAAAGATAATAGGGTTATCAGGAGGAGGAGAAGATAAAGGGATCATCAGGAAATGTGTTTTGGAGGCTTTTGACTGAGCTAAATTTTGGGAGTCCTACTCAGATTTTGTTCTTCTTCCACTACAGCTTTTTCAGCTTATGCAGGGTCACTATTTCTGGAGAGCCATTTCCAACGAATCCACTGTAAGATCTTTTTGTTCCATATCAGCTGTTACATACTCCATCCACCTTCTCTTCGGTCTCCCCTTCCTCCTCCTACCTGGCAACTCCATCAGTAACGCTTTCCTCCCAACATACTCCTTATCCCTCCTCATGACATATCCGAACTAGTGAAGCCTCTTTTCTTGGATTTTCTTAGATTCTTCTAAGCATCCTCGTTTCTGCCTCATCCATTTTTTTTCATAAAATATCTTCATGGGCCAGGTCTCTGCTCAATATGTCATTGCAGGTCTCATTACAATTTTATGCACTTTTCCCTTCAGTTTCACATATATCCTCCGGCCACACAACACTCCAGATACCCTTTTCCAGTTGTTCCATCCTGCTTGGATTCTTCTGTTTACCTCCACTTGTAGTTCTGCATTTTCCTCCACATGTGAACCTAGGCGCTTGAATTTTTCTGCCGTCTTTACTATTCCTCCTGTATTTGTATATCACCTAACTGATTTGTGGGGTGACAACACATATACTCTGTTTTTGTTGTACTGATTTTCAGTCCCCTAATTTCCAATGCCTCTCTCCAGCTATCCAACTACTTCTACACTCCCTCTCTGGTCTCATCATACAGCACTACATCATCAACAAACAACAAACTCCACAGAGCCCATTCCCTTACTCGTTCAGTAACTATATCCATTATTATATTAAACAAATGTGGGCTCATTGACAATCCCTGATTTTGCCCAACCCTTATTACAAACTCCTCTGTCAAACCAACACTTGTCCTTACCTGTATGCATTCTCCTTTATACATATCTTTAACTACTCTAACATATTTCTTGGGTGTTCCTCTCTCTCTCAGGCATCTCCAGATTTCTTGCAATGGGATTCTATTATAGTTTTTTGTTTCTAAATCTATAAATGCTAAATGCAGTTTCCTTTGGCTTTCTCTATATTTTTCCATTAGCTGTCTAATGGCAAAACTTGCATCAGATATGCTTTTATCTGGCATAAATCCAAACTTTTCTTTCCAATCTTTGTCTCTTCCCTTTAACTACATTGCATAATTCTTTCCCATATCTTCATTGTGTGCGAAATCAGTTTGATTGCCAGTTAATTATTACAATTTTGAACATCCCCTTTCTTCTTGAATTATGGTATGTATGAATAAGCTATTATTCCATTTATTTGTCATCTTTTCTTTCTGATGTATCTTTTTCATCTGATCCCATAGCGCATCTATTCCAAATTCCCTTAAATATTTCCAAATTTCTACTGGGATCACGTCTGGGCCTGTAGCTTATCCATTTTTACTTTTTCCCAAGCTAAACCTGACTTCCTCTCTTTCTATATGTCTTACCATACCTAAATTTGGTGTTCCATCTACAAAAATAGTTCTTGGATTTTCCTCATTTAACAGTCTCTCAAAATACTGTTTCCACCTTCCCTTGATGTCACTTGAGCTGCATATCACAGCTCCTTCCCCATTCTTTACCTGCTTTATATGAGTAATATCCTTTGTTGTTTTATTTCTTCCTTTGGCAATCAGGAATATTTTGTCTTTAGTTTCCATTTCATCATATACACCATCCAGTGCTTGTTGCTTAGCCTGTGCCATTGCCACTTTTGCTTCCTTCTTTTCCACTTTTCTTCTCGCATTATCTTCATTTGTCCCGGTCTCATCATAGTTTTTCATTGCTTTTCTCATCTTGATTTTCTCTTGTACATAAGTATTCCATCACCAAGTTTCTTTATCTCCTGGGCCTTTTCCTGTTGACATTCCTAGAACTTCGTTCCCCACTCTTCTCAGTACACTTGTATTTTCTTCCCACCACACATGCACGTCTTCATAATCCCAAGTGTTAAGCTCACTTAATACTTTCTCTATGAATCTATCTCCATATTCTGGTTCCTTCAGCTTCCACCATCTTATTTCGGGGATAATTTTTTGCCTACCTCTTGTTGTAGCCTTCCTGTCCCAATATACTGTCAAAACTCTATGCTGGGGTGTCACAGTTTCTCCTGGAAATACCTTACAGTTTCTTATTTCTTTCAAAATTTTCTTCTTCATAATACGAAGTCAATTTGTGACTCTTGCCCACCACTCTTATAGGTTGCAAGACACCTTGCCCTCTTCTCGAAAAGAGCGTTAACTACTGCTATATTAACTGCCACAGCAAAGTCCATAATCATTTTGCCATCTACATTCTGATCACCTAATGCCAATCCGTCTTGTACCCTTTTCAAAGCCTGGTTATTTCTTCTCACATGCCCATTTAAGTCCCCTCCTATCAAAAGTGGTTCTCCATTTGGTCCCACTCAGATACCCTCTGCAAATTTTAGTTGAGAGTAGAAGAAAGAGTGATACGAGACTGATTTTGAGTAGACGATGAAAGTTGTGAAGAAATGTCAGAGGAAAAACAAATTGTAGAATTGTTGGCAAAGGCATGGAGAATAGAGGAGGATGGGGACCGAAGAAGATCGTTGATGAAGAGAAGTAACAGAGTAGATGAAAAAAGCAGAGCCTGTGAAAAATCACTGGTAACATGGAATGGGCTACATGCTGCACATTCAACAACCACAGACATGAAATGGTCTGAAGGAAAACTGGAAATCAGAGAACAGAGAGAAGGAGTAAAGCCATAAGCAGGGAGTTTGGCCAACAGAGCCTTGTGGCAGATTCAGCCAAAAACCTTAGAGATGTCACGGGTGACGACAAAGGATTCCCCATAGTTCCTCAGGAAAGAAGACCATACGTGAGTAAGATAGGACAAGAGGTCACCATTGAATCTTCCTTGTGGAAGCCGAACTGGTATTCGGAGATAAGCCAGCTAGATTGAAGAAGATTCAAGAAGTGAGAAATGAGTAAGGACTCAAATACTATTAAGAGCCCACATAATACCTGCCAAGCTGACTCGTCAAACAGGTACTTTATGGAGATTTGCAATTCATGTATCTTCTACTTCCACTGTCTCATACGCTCTTGCTCGTTCTGTCCACTCTAATTCTTATTATCTTTTTCTCTTAAAAAAATATCTACCGTCAATCCAGCCATATTTCTAGATATTCATTACATTGGCTAATCCTTCAGCCTGTCTTTTTTGCTGTTTATCAATCATATTTTTCCTACTCCTTAAGTTGCTACTATATTTTTTTTTTGGTTATTTGGCCCGATGATAACAAGCTTTGCCTGTCTTGATGTCGCACCTCAAAAAAATGCCCTGCCCTAAATGTCTGTTTGTTTCTATATTATTGGATGCAAATTGTTGATACATATAGTGAAAAATGCAATTCTTCATTACTACTTTGTTAAATAATGCATGTTACGACAATGTTGATGTGATACGAAATGGACAAATGAAGGTTATTTTACTCATAGATTTCGCCAAATGTGACAGTAGTTACCGATTTCTTTACGCAGAGGTAAAGCAGACACTCTTGATATATAAAAAAAAAAATTATGATGAATGGAAGACAATGAAAGCTTGGTTAAATAACCTACACTATTATTCTAACGAGTTCACATATGATAAAGATTTCTGAGTAAAAATAATTGTAATTATTATTAGCATCCAAAACTTTATCAAAAGATTTACTTTGCATTCCAGTGCCAATTATTTTGATATCTGTTAAGAATGATTATCGTATTGCTTCACCACAGTACTTTTAAAGGACCCATTTGAAGAATGCTGATTATAAAATCTTTCGAAAATACTTAATTTTTGAATAAAATTTCTTTCAAGCTACATCCTCTCATTTTTACTGAGAGCACTACAAAATCCTCTTCTTTACGATAACGTAAACGTGAAACATAATCGAATAAGTATGAATAACATGATGGAAATCTTTACCTCACTAACAAGCTGATTTTAGAATAAGAGGTTATTATTTCCACCATCATTAGTGAAAAGCGATGTATGCATGAGATCACCTTTTTATTCGTCAGGGAGCAAATAAACATGATTTTTATTATAAGAGGACTCATAATTATATATAAAATGCTATATCCCATCTCTCCATCCGCGGGCGAATTACCAACGACTACTTTTTATGTATAATAAGGTTCCGTCAGACCAGTTTCAAACACACACACACACACACACACACACACACACCTACAAAAGAGCAAGAAATGACTACCTAAGTAAAAGGAGAGAGGCAGAGAGAGATTATGAGAGGGACATCACCAGGAAGGCTAAAGAAAATCCCAAGCTTTTCCACAGCTTTATCAGAGGAAAACTGAAGGTAAAAGAACAGGTTTTAAGGCTAAAGAGAGCGGATGGAAGCATCACTGAGACGGACGAAGAGATCTGCAAAGAATTGAACAAGGAGTTTCAGTCAGTATTTACAGTAGAAAATACCCCACCCCCTCAGATTGCAGTGATAGAAGCTCAAGGGCCGGTATTAGAGAACATCAACCTTACAGCCACAGAGGTATGCAAAGCGCTGATGGATTTAGATGTTCATAAAGCTACAGGTCCTGATGACATATCCCCTCATGTGCTTAAAAAATGCGCAAACACAATATCAGTGGCACTAAGTATCATATTTAAGGAGTCACTGGAGTCGGGGGAGATTCCAAGATGCTGGAAACAAGCAAATGTGATACCTATCTTCAAAAAGGGAAGGAGGGATACGGCTCTGAACTATAGACCAGTTTCCTTGACCAGCATAGTTTGCAAAGTTATGGAGAAACTACTAAGGAAACATATCTCTCTTCACTGGGAATCCTTCAACTTTTTGTCAGTGAGGCAACATGGCTTCAGAGAAGGAAGATCAACAGTAACAAACTTATTAGAATTTTATGATGAGGTAAGCCAAATCTTACAGGAAAGAGAGGGCTGAGCAGATTGCATATTCCTAGACTTCCAGAAAGCGTTTGACACTGTTCCACATGGGAGACTTATTAGGAAGCTGCAATCAATGGCTAGAATAGGTGGAAATGTCTTGGAATGGATAAAAACTTACTTAGAAGGAAGGGAACAGAGGGTTAGAGTAAGACACTCAGTGTCTGAATGGAGAAGAGTTAGTAGTGGAGTTCCACAGGGTTCAGTTTTAGGGCCACTTTTGTTCCTTGTATATGTAAATGACCTACCAGAGTCTGTAAATTCATTCATGAATATGTTTGCAGATGATGCAAAGATTGTGAAGAAAGTAAAAAACGAGAACAATGGTAGAGAACTTCAGGAGGATCTAAATAAACTGCATGAGTGGTCAGAAAAGTGGCTAATGAAATTCAATACCTCAAAATGTAAGGTAATGAAAATGGGTACAAGTGCAAGAAGGCCCAAGCTTGAATACTCGGTGGCTGGAGTACAACTTCAAGAGACAGAAAATGAGAGAGATCTAGGAGTAAACATACTGGCAGATTTGTCTCCAGAAATACATATAAATGGCGTAGTAAGGGCAGCATATGCATTCTTATCAAATGTAAGGGTAGCCTTCAGGCACATGGACAAGGAAATGTTCAGAAATATTTATGTAACCTATGTGAGGCCAAAACTCGAATATGCAGCCCCCTTTTGGAATCCGCACTTGAAAAAGCACATAGCTAAGCTTGAAAAAGTTCAAAGACATGCCACGAAACTGGTGCCAGAAATACGCAATCTCGGTTATGATGAGAGGCTGAGGGAATTAGACTTGCCATCACTCGAAGCTAGAAGAGTAAGGGGGGATATGGTGACAGTCTTTAAATTCCTTCATGGTTATGATAGAGTGGATAGGGATCGATATTTCGATATGGCTGGCTCAAGAACTAGAGGTCATAGTTTGAAGCTTCGGAAGAAAACTTGTTTTCAGGATGTAAGGAAATACTTTTTCAGTGTAAGAGTAGTTGATAATTGGAATTCGCTAAGCGAGGAGGTAGTTAATGCTATCTCAATCCATAGTTTTAAGGACAGGTATGATAAGTATCACTAAGTCTAAAAATGGAACCGATCAGGAGACGGGAAGATACGAGCTTTGGGCTCTTTCCCGTAAACACAATTAGGTAATCACAATTAGGTATTCACACACACAGGAAGAGATGGGAAAGATCAATAACTTGTTGCAAGAGGCAAGAAGGTTAAATGATGAAAGAAATGAAGAACAGAAGAAAAATTTTCGTTACAGAGTTCTTCCAGACAAAGGGGAGATAAAGAAGATAATGACAGAAGATCATGGGATGGGGCCTCATTAAGATTGTTATACACAAATGCTGATGGATTAGCTGGAAATGCAGTAGAATTAAAAGATAGGATTCACAACAGTAAGGCAGATATAGTAGCAATTACAGAGACTAAGTTGAGTGAGGACATAAACAGTGTCACAGTTTTTCCTAAGGGCTTCAGAATACTAAGGGTTGAAAGATCTGAGAGGACTGGTGGAGGGAAAGCACTGCTCATAAGTGAAAGGATTCAAGTTGAAGAAATAAACTTGGCTATAGAAAGTGAGTTCAAGGAATTTCTTGTTGCTCGCATAAATACTGGGTCAGAGAGCATTATAATAACTGTTGTATACAACCCACCAAGGAACCAAAATAGGCTTGAAGTTTATGAGGAAAGTCATATAGGTACTATTGAAGTCATAAACTCAGTTGTTAACATGGCACGGGAGAAAAAATGTAGGATTTTGATTATGGGAGACTTTAATCATAAAGAGATAGATTGGATAAATCTTGACCCTCACAGTGGTGAGGACTCATTCGGGGCAAGATTCCTAGATTGCGTACAAGGGAATTTCCTACACCAACATGTAATGGAACCAACAAGGGCCAGGGGTGGGGATGAGCCATCACTACTTGATCTAGTGTTCACAGATAATGTGTTGGATATTGAAAATATTGAGTATGAGCCACCAATTGGAAAGAGTGACCACTGTGTGTTGTTGATGGAGTATATCATTGAAGATATTCTTCCTGAGAGTAGAGGCACTGAGGACATGAGGAGGAACTATCCGAAAGGAGATTACATCAAAATGAATGAGCTTTTTGCAGTTATTGACCGGAGAACCATATTTTACAACAAATCTGTACAAGAAATGTATGACATCTTTTGTGAGAAATATGGGAAGATAGTAGATTGCTGCATACCTGTCACCAAAGTAGGTGTAATTCATGCCAGAGAGAAATGGTTCGATAATGGGTGTAAAAGAGCTAAGGAGTGGGGAGACACATGCTGGAAAAGGTATAGGAGGAGAAAAAACATAAATGCCTGGCAAACCTACAAAAGAGCAAGAAATGACTACCTAAGTAAAAGGAGAGAGGCAGAGAGAGACTATGAGAGGGACATCACCAGGAAGGCTAAAGAAAATCCCAAGCTTTTCCACAGCTTTATCAGAGGAAAACTGAAGGTAAAAGAACAGGTTTTAAGGCTAAAGAGAGCGGATGGAAGCATCACTGAGACGGACGAAGAGATCTGCAAAGAATTGAACAAGGAGTTTCAGTCAGTATTTACAGTAGAAAATACCCCACCCCCTCAGATTGCAGTGATAGAAGCTCAAGGGCCGGTATTAGAGAGCATCAACCTTACAGCCACAGAGGTATGCAAAGTGCTGATGGATTTAGATGTTCATAAAGCTACAGGTCCTGATGACATATCCCCTCATGTGCTTAAAAAATGCGCAAACACAATATCAGTGGCACTAAGTATCATATTTAAGGAGTCACTGGAGTCGGGGGAGATTCCAAGATGCTGGAAACAAGCAAATGTGATACCTATCTTCAAAAAGGGAAGGAGGGATACGGCTCTGAACTATAGACCAGTTTCCTTGACCAGCATAGTTTGCAAAGTTATGGAGAAACTACTAAGGAAACATATCTCTCTTCACTTGGAATCCTTCAACTTTTTGTCAGTGAGGCAACATGGCTTCAAAGTAGGTAGATCAACAGTAACAAACTTATTAGAATTTTGTGATGAGGTAAGCCAAATCTTACAGGAAAGAGAGGGCTGGGCAGATTGCATATTCCTAGACTTCCAGAAAGCGTTTGACACTGTTTCACATGGGAGACTTATTAGGAAGCTGCAATCAATGGCTAGAATAGGTGGAAATGTTTTGGAATGGATAAAAGCTTACTTAGAAGGAAGGGAACAGAGGGTTAGAGTAAGACACTCAGTGTCTGAATGGAGAAGAGTTAGTAGTGGAGTTCCACAGGGTTCAGTTTTAGGGCCACTTTTGTTCCTTGTATATGTAAATGACCTACCAGAGTCTGTAAATTCATTCATGAATATGTTTGCAGATGATGCAAAGATTGTGAAGAAAGTAAAAAACGAGAACAATGGTAGAGAACTTCAGGAGGATCTAAATAATCTGCATGAGCTGTCAGAAAAGTGGCTAATGAAATTCAATACTTCAAAATGTAAGGTAATGAGAATGGGTACAAGTGCAAGAAGGCCCAAGCTTGACTACTCGGTGGCTGGAGTACAACTTCAAGAGACAGGAAATGAGAGAGATCTAGGAGTAAACATACTGGCCGATTTGTCTCCAGAAATACATATAAATGGCATAGTAAGGGAAGCATATGCATTCTTATCAAATGTAAGGGTAGCCTTCAGGCACATGGACAAGGAAATGTTCAGAAATATTTATGTAACCTATGTGAGGCCAAAACTCGAATATGCAGCCCCCTTTTGGAATCCGCACTTGAAAAAGCACATAGCTAAGCTTGAAAAAGTTCAAAGACATGCCACGAAACTGGTGCCAGAAATACGCAATCTCAGTTATGATGAGAGGCTGAGGGAATTAGACTTACCATCGTTCGAAGCTAGAAGAGTGAGGGGGGTTATGGTGACAGTCTTTAAATTCCTTCATGGTTATGATAGAGTGGATAGGGATCGATATTTTGATATGGCTGGCTCTAGAACTAGAGGTCATAGTTTGAAGCTTTGTAAGAAAACTTCTTTGCAGGATGTAAGAAAATACTTTTTCAGTGTAAGAGTAGTTGATAATTGGAATTCGCTAAGCGAGGAGGTAGTTAATGCTATCTCAATCCATAGTTTTAAGGACAGGTATGATAAGTATCACTAAGTCTAAAATGGAACCGATCAAGAGACAATAAGATACGAGCTTTGGGCGCTTTCCCGTAAACACAATTAGGTAATCACAATTAGGTAATCACACACACACAGTCTTTAAATTCCTTCATGGTTATGATAGAGTGGCTAGGGATCGATATTTTGATATGGCTGGCTCTAGAACTAGAGGTCATAGTTTGAAGCTTCGTAAGAAAACTTCTTTGCAGGATGTAAGGAAATACTTTTTCAGTGTAAGAGTAGTTGATAATTGGAATTCGCTAAGCGAGGATGTAGTTAATGCTATCTCAATCCATAGTTTTAAGGTCAGGTATGATAAGTATCACTAAGTCTAAAATGGAACCGATCAGGAGACAGAAAGATACGAGCTTTGGGCTCTTTCCAGTAAACACAATTAGGTAATCACAATTAGGTAATCACACACACACACACACATACACACACACACACACACGCATATATATATATATATATATATATATATATATATATATATATATATATATATATATATATATATATATATATATATATATATATATATATATATATATATATATATATATATATATATATATATATATATATATATATATATATATATATATATGAATAATATTTTACCCCTTGACCAGGACGCGAAGCCTAAGATACATAATTAATGTGCCAAGGCGCTACCAACTACACCACTGAAGGTCGAAGAAAGAAGCAAACCTTACAGCTAACTTCTATACAAGGAATGAATGTATTCTTTTTGAATGCATTCTCTCAACCTCACTCGTGGCTTTAATTTTTCATTCAATTCAAATCCCTATCTAAATAAGCAGTTGATATCGCCTTTTCACAGTAATTATGTGTCCTTGGTTCGAATCCCGGTGAGCAAGTAAAATATGATTCCTGTTTTCACAAATCTTATTCAATGAGATAATGGATATGCTTGAAATTATTGATGTTACAATTTTATATGGATAAAAATATCAATGGAATATAAAATAACTTTTTTGGCAGTGTCCTAATATCCTTCTCAACCCAATGACAAAGGTCTACATTGTCATATTCTATATAAACTTAAAAAAAAAAAACACTGAATAGACTAATTACTACACGATAATCTTTTGCAATTATAAAACAAATATTATAACTTTCGACATAAGTAAGTTATTAATTTCCGGCAACTTTTCCGGCAAATCTCTAAAATCTTATTTTTGACATTTGTGATATACAGACATACATGCATGCTTACATGCATTCAATTATCCATATATCCGTACATCCATCCGTGCATTCATAGCTTCATACATGCACATATTCATACATTTATCTATCCATGCTTCTATATATGCATACATACGTATGGACAAACATATATACATACCAACATACACAGACACATACATACATACACATATACAATACATACAACACATAATCCATACAGGAAGTATTCAAAGAAATATCTATGCGTTAATTGCGAGTAATAATTCAGCACAATTATATAAAAACAATTGGATTGTATGTCTCATAGTTATGTCTGAGTGCAATTCTGGAGAACCACTTTACCTCCTTGCACCATTCGTTTTGTAATAATAAATTCTCTTTTGCTGTAGCTTCTTAGAAAGGGTGGCGTTTTATAAATTGGTGCAGCCTGTAGGAAATTAGGAAATAAATATTTGTACGTCGCTCAGTAACTAAAATAAATAATGCGTATGAGGGACAACTGGAGGCCTGGGGTTTGGGATGCCCTGACCTCATTTCTTCTACTTTCACTCAGTGGCGTAACCTTGCTCGTGCCTTTAACATACCAAACGAAATTACCAAAAACCCTATATAATAAACGTAAAATGATAAAAATTGTACATTTTATAACACAACGCATGGTAAATGGATATGTCTGTGTGATGGGGCACTCGAAATCTATATATAACGAATATTTTAACTTTTAATAATTGAATATTTTCATAGAATATTTCTCATTTTGTAGAGATAGTCTTGTTAACTCTACCTACAGTTGTAAAAGAATGATACAAGAACAGTGGGAAAAGTGCTTTCTAGATAAGCATTGGCTATGAATTGCAGATATTTTTATCTGCTGTAGTAGCACATTCGGCTAGGGCGGCTTGAACATGTGGCTTCCGACACGTCTTCGGATCCCCTGAGGTTAAACAAGCATTTACTATATATACTCTACATACATGCATACGCAGAATCATATATATATATATGTATATATATATATATATATATATATATATATATATATATATATATATATATATATATATATATATATATATATATATATATATATATATCAATAATTTTTACTCTGACCGAGATGTGAACCTGGGACATATAATTACTATGCCAAGGCCTTACCATCCCTGTTTAGCAGATAAAAGCTGTAAAGCTTGTTTCCCTTTGAGACCTTCTGTGGTGTAGTTGGTAGCGCCTTGGCATAGTAACTATATGTCCCAGGTTGAAGTCCCGATCTGGGTAAAAATTATTCATATTTTCACATATGGTAATGTGCTTATTAATATATATATATTATATATATATATATATATATATATATATATATATATATATATTATATATATATATATATATATATATATATATATATATATATATATATATATATATATATATATATATATATACGCGAGTGTAAATAAATATGGATATTTATATATTTATTAGATGCAGAGCTGAGAGCTATGTTTAAAGGAAGAGTGTTGGAAGCGATAAGGTTGCATGAAGATGTACAAGAATGGTGGACAGAGAATAGTAAGGTGATTTTGAGGGTTGGTGAGGAGGTACTTGGAAAGTCATCAGGAAGGAAACCCCCAAATGATAAATAGTCATGGTGATGGAATGGGGAAGTGCAAGAATGGGTGAAGAACAAGAAAGAAGCTAAGAAGAAGGCAGATTTATCAGGCCTGGAGCAGAATAAAGAAGAGTACAAGCAGACAAAGATGGAGGCAGGGGGAGCAGTAGCTAAAGCAAAGGCAGAGACATTGAATGAAGTCTATGAAGAGCTGGAAACACGAGAAGGAGAGAAGAAAATATGTCGAATTACCAAGGCCCGAGATGCTGCAACCAAGGATTTGACCCAAGTAAGCCAAATAAAGGCTAACTATGGAGTAGTTCTTGCAGAAGAGGATGAAATAACAAGCAGATGGGAAACTTATTTTGAAGGGTTACTAAATGAAGAGAACCCAAGAGCAGTATTTGAAGATGGACTTCAAATGAAGCAGTTACAACAACAGTGGCGAGAAAAGAGGTAGAGCGGGCAGTAAGGAAAATTAAAAATGGAAAGGCAGTAGGACCTAATAAGATGCCAGTGGAGGTATGGAAGAGTCTTGGAGAGGAAGGCATAGATATCTTGTGGGACTTAATGCAAAAGATCTTTAGTCAGGAAAAGATGCCAGAGGAGTGGCGAGGAAGCTTAATCATCCCAATCGATAAAGGGAAGGGAGACATTCAGGAGTGTTGAAACTATAGAGGTATAAAGTTGTTAAGTCATACTATGAAGATATGGTAGAAGATCATAAAGAGGAGACTCAGAGAGGTAACGAGAATTGGGGATGAACAGTTTGGGTTCATGCCTGGAAGAGGGACAGTGGATGCCATATTTGCCTTGAGACAAATGATGGAAAAGCATAGGGAGGAGCAGAAAGGACTGCATATGGTCTTTATTGACCTGGAAAAGGCATATGATCGAAAACCACGTCAAGAGGTGTGGAGGTATATTAGAGAAAAGGGAGTCCCCGAGAAATATGTAAGAATCATCCAAGATATGTATGAGAGGGCAGAGGCAAATGTTAAGAGCAGTTTGGGCTTGACGAAAACTCTCTCAGTAAATGTTGGTCTGCATCAAGAGTCTGCTTTGAGTCCATATCTATTTGATCTGGTCTTGGATGTAGTAACACAGGGTATTAGAGATCAGCCTCCATGGTGTATGCTCTTTGCAGATGACATTGTACTGTGTAGCAACATACGAGAGGTAGTGGAGGAGAAGCTTGAGGAGTGGAGAAGAGTGATGGTGGATAGAGGACTGGAAATCAGCAGGAAGAAGACAGAGTACTTGAGGTTGAGAGATGATGAGGATGGGGAGGTCAATTTGCAGGGGAAGGTGTTGAAAAGAGTTGAAAATTTCAAGCATCGGGATCAACAGTAGCAGAGGATGGTGACCTAGAGTCAGAAATATCCCACAGAATACAAGCAGGCTGGAATAACTGGAAGAAAGTGCCTGGGGTGCTGTGCGACAGGAGAATAGGGATTAAGTTGAGGGGTAAAGTGCATAAGACAGTTGTTAGACCTGCGATGATGTATGGAGCAGAGACATGGGCAATAAAGAAGACACAAGAGAAAAAACTGGATGTGGCAGAGATTAGGATGTTGAGATGGATGTGTGGGGTGACAAGAAGCGATAAGATCAGAAACGAGGTAATTAGAGGTACCGTACCTCAAAAGTTAGAGAAATATCAGATAAGATACAAGAAAGTAGACTAAGATGGTATTTTCAGGTCGTTAGGAGGGATGAACAGTATGTTGGGAGGAGGGTGATGGAAATGGATATACAGGGTAGGGGAAGGAGTGGGAGACCTAAGCGTAGGTGGAAGGATTGCATCAATGACGACCTGAGGTTTAAAGGTTCGTTGGGTGATCAGGTATGGGACAGAAACAAATGGAAAAAAAACTGGCCGGAAACATCGACCCCACATAAAAGTGGGAAAAGATGTAGACGAAGAAGATTTGTTTATATATATTATATATTTACAAGCATATGCACACACACAGCCCTAGATAGTGTAAATGGAAATATCCTACTTCAACAAGTACTGGAACCCACGAGGGCCAGGGAGGAGTTGAGTCATCACTGCTCGAGCTAGTATTCACATATAATGTGTTGCATATCGGCAAAGCTGAGTATGATATAACACTTGGAATGATGTTACCATTGAATGTTGTTGATGGAGTATATCATGAAAGAAGCTTTGCCAGAGAGTATGGGCACTGAGAGAGACATTTGGATGAAGATTCCGAAAGGATATTATTACAAAATAACTGATCTTTCGCAATTATTGACTGGATGATCATTTAACGACAAATCTGTACAAGAAATATAGAAAATCTTTTGTCAGGAATATGAGAAGATATTTACTTTTTGAATTCCGTCCACCGAAATAGGAGTAATTCAAGCTAGAGAGAAATTATTCAATAATGAGTGTAAGAGAGCAAAAGAGTGGAGAATCAGATGCTTGAATAGTTATAGTTGGAGAAAAGGTATAAATGCCAGGCAGACTTACAAACGAGCAAGAAAATATTACATTAGTAAATTAGAAGAGGCGAAGAAAAATTACGTGAGGAATATATCACCAAGAAGGCTAAAGAAAATTTCAATCGTATCCACAGCTTTGTCAGAGGAAAATTAAAGGTCAAAGAACAGGTTTTAAAGTTAAAGAGGGCAGATGAAAGCATCACTGAAACTGATGAAGAGGACAGCAAAGAATTGAACAAGGAGTTTCAGTTATAATTTATGGTAGAAAATAATCTCAGATTGCAGAGATAAGAGATCATGGGCCAGAGATGAGAACACAATTATTTCAGCTACAGAAGTATACAAGACTTTCATGGTGCTAAATGTCCATAAAGCAACTGG
>JAXCGZ010017733.1:0-43102 GCA_037179515.1 Halocaridina rubra | reverse complement strand
GATTCCAAAAGAGGGCAGTATATTCGAGTTTTGGCCTCACATAGGTTACATAAATATTTCTGAACATTTCCTTGTCCATGTGCCTGAAGGCAAAAAACAAAAACAAAACAAAAACATTTATTTCCATTTTGTACAATGGTTATTCAACATTAATAGTAACTTATAAGTAGACATGTAATTAAACTAACAAATAAGAGGGTTAGACATATAGTTAAATTAAATGCAGCTTTCATAGAAAATAATAATGCTGTAATAAAAATGTTACAATAATGTTAATAATAAAGTAGTAAGTATGCCACTAGATACAGGATTGTTATTATCGGCATCATTTCCATATTTGTTTCCTTACAATGAGAATAATTAGTTCTTAATGAGCAGCAACTATTTGTCCAAAAGAAAACTATATAGGTTGCCTTTGAAAGCTGTGAAAGAGGATGCATTTTTAAGATGCTCTGGAATATTATTCCAGAGTGTTGGCCCTTTGATAGTGATCATCTTTGAACCTGCTTCTGTGTTTGTTCTGTGAATAAAGAGCTCACTGCTCTGTCTTGTGTTGGTTCCCCTTATATCCCTGACTGTTTTTAAATCAAATAGCCAGCTAGGATAATGATGGTCCAAAATTTTGAATACAAAAACATAAATAGCATAAGCGACCTTATTTTCTGCCCGCAGCCACCCAAGTTTATTGAGAGCTGGTGTGATGTGGTCATATTTTCTTATTCCTCCCAGGGCAACTCGAGCTGCAAAATTAATAAGCTTCTGTATTCTGTTTATCTGAGTCTTAGTGGTAGCTCCCCAAACAGTTGTGCAGTAATTAATGTGACTTAGGGCTAGAGATTCAACAACAGTTATTCGAGTGGTAGTCTCAAAATTGTCTTTTATACGTGATAAGTACATTAATGTTCCTGTAACCTTTTTGCATACTTTATCTATGTGGGAATCAAACAACATGTGGTTATCAAAGTGAATTCCTAGGTTTTTGACTGTTTTGCTAGGTGTGATAATATTGTCGCAAAAATTAATTGTTGTGTTTTCTGGAATTTGTGCTATGTGGAACCTTGAACCAATAAATATGCACTGTGTTTTACTTTCGTTAATTAACAGCCCAATTTCTTGGAAATAGGTTTTAATTTTTGACAGAGTGTTTTCTGCTCTTAAAGTTAGCTCTGGGAGATTATTAATATCACCACTAAGGAGTAGTTGAGTGTCATCTGCATATTGTACGACTAGACAGTCAGAAATGAAAGAAGATAGATCATTTACGTAAATGGAGAAGAGGATAGGACCAAGTACTGATCCCTGTGGAACACCAAATGATACATTTTTTGGCACAGAGATAATGTTGTTAAGACGTATGGACTGTTTACGATTAGATAGATACTCGCTAAACCAGCTTGGATCAATATTTAGGTTAATACATTTACTTAAAAGAATTTCATGGTTTACACTGTCGAAGGCTTTTGATAAATCTAATAATACGAGAAGAGATATTTTTTTCATATCTATATTATTATATATACTATTCGTCTACCCTTACATTTGATAAGAATGCATATGCTGCCCTTACTATGCCATTTATATGTATTTCTGGAGACAAATCTGGCTTATCATCAATGACTAACTGCTGAAGGGCATGTTTGAGGTTAATATTTGAAAAGACCTTACATTCTCCTAGGGCTGCAAACATGTTTGCAGGGCTGAGTAGAGGGTATTGAGCTATTTGTATCTGTGGGTTTAGTGTTACCTTATAATCTCCACACAACCGGGCATCTTCATCTTGTTTGGCTACTGGAACTAAAGGAGTTCCCAAGTCCGAATACATTACTCTCTCCCATGTGCCTTTTGCTTCTAACCTTTTAATTTCCTGTTCAACTGGGGCCTTTAAAGCAAATGGCCTAGGTTTAGGGGCAAAAAACTTGGGTGTTGCATCAGATTTCAGAACTAAGGTTGTCTTTGTATTTTTTTACTGTGCCATGTCCTTCAGTAAAAATCTCCTTAAATTCTGAAAACACATCACTCACAGGGTTAACAGTTTTATGTTCTACCTTCAGAACCTTCAAAATTCCTACCTTTTTAATTGAAAATGTTTCAACCAATCTAAACCCATTAATGTTTGACCTTGGCCTTTAACAATGGTGAGAAGCAGATCCTGTGCTGTCTGGTAACCATACTGAACATTAACTTTGGCTGAACCTACTACCTTGATGTTGTGTGCATTGTAATCCCACAGAACTTTACTGCAAGCATCTATGAACAAATTAGGTATTTTGTGTACCACCTGTTCTGACATCACAGAGACGTCTGCTGTTGTGTCAACTTGCATGACAACCGGCACACTGTTTATGTTTACTGTAATCATTAACATTTTGTCTTTGCTAATTATAAAGTTAATTTGAAGAGCAAATTCTGGTTTACCACTATCTAATTGCTTTGATGGCTCATCTGACTGAACATTCTATTGTGTTTCAGGTTTAACTGAGGCATAATTGATGCATTTCTCTGTTTTGCAGAGCCTACACATGTCACTGGAAAGACCCTTGCATCCACAACTGCTACATTTCTTGTCAGTAGCTGGACACTTTGTCCTGTCACTAGGATAATGACCTGACTTACCACACCTGAAACATGGTTTTGTATTTGTGGATTGTTTACCCTCAGGTTTCCTTTGATCTGTCGTGTTTTTACCTAGTTGCCATTCCCATTTATCATACTTGGAGGACACTCTATTAACCTGAGAATTATTTTGTGAACCCTCAATTGCTTGAGCTTGAGAATTTGCTGCCTCCAGAATCCTAGTTGTGTCTAAAACCTGATCTAATGTTACGGTTTTCTCCTGAATCAATTTTTTTCCAAGTTCATTTGAATTACGTTTGGCTATAACCTGATCTATTATGACATCCTCCTTGTTATGGAACTCACAAGTAGAAACTAACTCTTTAAACTTGGTAACAAAAGCATCAACTGATTCACTTGCTTCATGGGTGCACTGGCTAAACCCAAATCTCTCATATCTAAAATTAATATTAGGAGCAAAATAGGCATTTAGGCAATCAATTGTTTGTTGAAGGGTGTTATCTGTAGGTGTGAGGGTTTTATACACCTCTTGTACTTCTAGGCCAGCTACATGGAGTAGTTAGGCATGCTTCTCTCATCCTTGGTGACACCTATGGCCTTCAGGTAGATGTTAAACAAATCTATCCACTTATTCCATCTCTGTGCAATAGTGGAAGGTTCCTCTTGTATAAAAAACGCTCTGGGCACGGGTAGATCGAGCACCATGGTTGTGGTTGACTGCTGTGGGCTTTGTTACACACTCCTGCCAAAACTTGGTTGGTGCCAAATGTGCTGCCTCCTCTGCCTGGTGTCGTTACCACTCATCACCACTGTTATGTTTCTTATCTGTTCAATAAGTAGATGGTTATGAAGCTCTATACTTGTGTATGATGTGTAGTCATTATGATACATATCCCATTCTCGTCACTACTTTTATGTTTCTTACCTGTTCAATATAGGTAGATGGTTGTAAAGCTCTATGAAGCTCTATAATTGTGTATGATGTGTAGCCATTATGATACATATCCCATTCTCGTCGTTAATTGTTATAGAGATGATGTGGGGTGGATATGTATACACAACTACAGTGTAACTGCTTTATTTTGTTACACCATTTGTAGAAAAGTATAAATTCTAAAACTAAACAAAATACATAAATGATATGAGAACAAGCAGTAATACTGGATAATACTGAAACATTTAATAAAAGGATCAAAACCCTTATATGAAGGAATGAAGCATACCATTTGTGGTTGTCAAACCTATATAATAAAAAATACTTCCTGAATGTGCAATAGAAAACTTAACGCTAATTGAAGGGGTATCTTAGACACAATAAGTTATACCTGAAAAGTCACAAGTCACCGTTTTTTATGCGCTTATATGTTTCTTAAACGATGGGTTGTTCTTATTAAGTGCCGGCCCCCCCAGACATGTAAATCAAGAGGAGTGTCTTTCATTCATTTCCATATTTATGTATTCTCCATCATCATGACTAATGCCTCTACAAAAATCATGCAATGACCACATGGAAGATTATAATTGCAAAGAAGTCTCTGTTTACACAAAGTAATCAACGTTATCATGACACGGTAAAAGACTGATAGGCAGAAAGCCTAGCAAAGCAGATTTTGCTCCCGACTTCTGAACAATACATACACTATGCATAAGAATACTTATACATACTTAATGTAAATGAATACACATTCATACACATAAATTTGATATAATTGAATAAATACAATGTCCGTAAATCTACATACATGACTTAAGCTACAATAAATGAAACTATCATCCAAAACAACACTTACATTATCTACGTCGAAATAAACTGTCTTGAAATATATTCAAGACATGAAACATTGCTACCATTTTTCATAATGTCTATTCTAGAAGAGTAGAATTTTGAATTTGTTTTAATGTGGACTTTTGTAGCCAACACTATAGTTTTCATTACAGTTCCTGTGTTTCTATCTCTCATATAAGGTTTATTAACAACCACCCCTCTACAAGTGGTAACCTTGCTCGCAGTGACTTTACTTATTGCCGAATTTTTATTAAGTAAGCCCTATTAAGCACCTAATCAGATGAGAATGGAATGCAGCCTATAGAGAGATGTTGCCGTTGGAGTCTGCAGGTATCAACAGTAATTGTGTTCAGCATTTACCAGTGAAAGCTCCAACATTTATAGAAACTTGTTTCGGAATGGTTTCCCAGTGTAGAAGCCCAGTTCAAACTTGCTGGTATCAGAGTAATACAACAAAATTTCTACATATTTTATCTGCATTACCTGTTCCTACAATTGTTCGTGTTCCTAATGCCATAATAAAGAAAAAAGAATACGACCAGATGAAATCATATTTGCTCAACCTTTATGAGCAAACCAAACCTGAACTTTTTAATCATACATTCATGTGTGGCAAACCCCCACTTTATTTAGAGGAGATACAACAGATCGCGAGAAAATTGGGAGTTTCTTGTGAGTCATGAGCTCCTGCAATCGGTCATAAGCAGTTTCTCTGCAGTTTTAGCATCAAAAAGTAAAATGAATCTACAGTCATTAGGTCAGCTTGCAGATGAATTAATTATCATCTCTGGGAATCCATTAACGTTGTCTAACATTTCACAGTACAACACCATACCATGCCAGTGCACTGTGACAGACTGTGCCATCTTTACCCTAATATTCCCGAGGGCTACATCCTTTTCATCAGAATCAATGCCCAAAAGTTTGCTGTGGTCATGCATATTTTGGGACAAATGGTAAATGGTGTAAACTCTGGTGCCAGTGGCCGATTACAGCTTCTGACCTACAGAGGTGACAATCTTCCAGTGTGCCCTCCCCATCATCCAGGTCATCATCACCAGCAGGAAGAGTGTAAGTTCTTCAGACTCAGGAAAATTATTAAGGCAGACAGATGAAAACGTTTATGTTCCCACCACCTCTGTTCTGCCATTTCTATAGGTCATAGCCAAAGTTGATTTGATGGATATAAATTTTATTATTGATACTGGTGCCACAATATCAATCATGTTACCATGTTATATATCAGAGACTTTGTTATGCCCAACAGCCATCACAATTTCGACAGCTTCAGATATGTCGATCTCAGTCTACGGTGAAATAGATCTGAGTTTGACTATTCCACACTTATTTCGCTCATTTAATTGGACATTCATTGTTGCAGATGTGATTAAGCCATGCCTTGATAATAATTAACTTTGTAACTGAATTGCTGATTGATTACAAAAATAAAAGACTAACACATAGACTTACAAAGCGTTCTGTAATAAGGGATATTGTGCCTTAGAAATCTATATACATTATTCATAATGTAAACTTTTTAACCCCTATATACAATATTTGTTTTAAAAGTTCCTTTATTATTAACTAGTGCTAAACCCTCAAAGGTTGAAATTCTTAAAACTTGTAATGTGTATAATTATATTTACACTGGAAGTTTTCCACCTTAATTAAAAGTTTTTCTCTTTTTTTTCCTCTTTCTCTTCTTCTTTCTATATTCTGTGAGAGGGAGAACATAAAAATGACGCCATCTCTGTCCCAAACCTCTCCCATCCATGGGTCGGTAGGAGGGGTAGCCATTAGGAGACTTAAACAGAAAATCAAGAATTTAGAGGCAATGGTTATAAGCCTTGATGAAAAAATTCGGAATATGGATGGAGAAATGAAAGAGAATGAAACACTCAGAGAGCAAATAAGATCTTTGGAGGAAGCAAATAAAGCACAAGGGCAGGAGAGAAAGGAACTAGAAAAAAGAATAAAGAAGCTGGAAGGGGAAAAGAGTGAACTAGAAACTAGAATTTCTAAACAACAAGATAAAAACAAACAGCTGAATGACAACCTAAAGGAATTAGATGTTAGTTCACTGCTCTCTTCTGAGAGAGACGAGATTGCTGCTTGGAATGTCCAGATTAAGGAAAACATTGAACAGTTCAGAAAAGAGTTCCAGGAGCTGAATATGGAAAATGATGCCATGAAAACTTCCTTTGCTGATGCACTAAAGGGGAATGTGGCAGTAATAGAGGCTGTAAAGGTGGTGGCACTGGAAAACATACAAACAGTTGACTATAAAGAGACAGTAATCGAAAAAATGAAAGACGTTGTGATGGAAAGGGCAAACCCACTCATCAGACAGGCACTTGATAAGGAGAATACAGTGGTAATCTCAGGCATAATCGAATCCCAGGAGCCAACATGGCAGGGGAGACTTGAAGAAAATAAAGCTAGGGTTGTAGACCTGATAAGAAAGCTTGGAGTAGTTTGTGGTCCTGAGGATATTGTAAACATACACCAACTAGGTAAATATTCGAGGGAAGGAAAGCCGAGACCAACAAAAGTAACCTTTGAGAGAGGGGAAACATGTAGGGAAATATTGTTGAGAAAAAAAGTCTAAAAGACCTTCAAGAATTCAAAGAAGTGTTCATTACACGATACAGAACACAGGAAGAGATGGGAAAGATAAAAAACTTGTTGCAAGAGGCAAGAAGGTTAAATGATGAAAGAAATGAAGAACAGAAGAAAAATTTTCATTTCAGAGTTCTTCCAGACAAAGGGGAGATAAAGAAGATAATGACAGAAGATCAGGGGATGGGGCCTCATTAAGATTGTTATACACAAATGCTGATGGATTAGCTGGTAAGGCAGTAGAATTAAAAGATAGGATTCACAACAGTAAGGCAGATATAGTAGCAATTACAGAGACTAAGTTGAGTGGGGACATAAACAGTGTCACAGTTTTTCCTAAGGGCTTCAGAATACTAAGGGTTGAAAGATCTGAGAGGACTGGTGGAGGGATAGCACTGCTCATAAGTGAAAGGATTCAAGTTGAAGAAATAAACTTGGCTATAGAAAGTGAGTTCAAGGAATTTCTTGTTGCTCGCATAAAACTGGGTCAGAGAGCATTATAATAACTGTTGTATACAACCCACCAAGGAACCAAAATAGGCTTGAAGTTTATGAGAAAAGTCATATAGGTACTATTGAAGTCATAAACTCAGTTGTTAACATGGCACGGGAAAAAAAATGTAGGATTTTGATTATGGGAGACTTTAATCATAAAGAGATAGATTGGATAAATCTTGACCCACACAGTGGTGAGGACTCATTCGGGGCAAGATTCCTAGATTGCGTACAAGGGAATTTCCTACACCAACATGTAATGGAACCAACAAGGGCCAAGGGTGGGGATGAGCCATCACTACTTGATCTAGTGTTCACAGATAATGTGTTGGATATAGAAAAAATTGAGTATGAACCACCAATTGGAAAGAGTGACCACTGTGTGTTGTTGATGGAGTATATCATTGAAGATATTCTTCCTGAGAGTAGAGGCACTGAGGACATGAGGAGGAACTATCCGAAAGGAGATTACATCAAAATGAATGAGCTTTTTGCAGTTATTGACTGGAGAACCTTATTTTACAACAATTCTGTACAAGAAATGTATGACATCTTTTGTGAGAAATATGGGAAGATAGTAGATTGCTGCATACCTGTCACCAAAGTAGGTGCAATTCATGCCAGAGAGAAATGGTTCGATAATGGGTGTAAAAGAGCTAAGGAGTGGAGAGACAAATGCTGGAAAAGGTATAGGAGGAGAAAAAACATACTTGCCTGGCAAACCTACAAAAGAGCAAGAAATGACTACCTAAGTAAAAGGAGAGAGGCAGAGAGAGACTATGAGAGGGACATCACCAGGAAGGCTAAAGAAAATCCCAAGCTTTTCAACAGCTTTATCAGAGGAAAACTGAAGGTAAAAGAACAGGTTTTAAGGCTAAAAAGAGCAGATGGAAGCATCACTGAGACGGATGAAGAGATCTGCAAAGAATTGAACAAGGAGTTTCAGTCAGTATTTACAGTAGAAAATACCCCACCCCCTCAGACTGCAGTGATAGAAGCTCAAGGGCCGGTATTAGAGAACATCAACCTTACAGCCACAGAGGTATGCAAAGCGCTGATAGATTTAGATGTTCATAAAGCTACAGGTCCTGATGACATATCCCCTCATGTGCTTAAAAAATGCGCAAACACAATATCAGTGGCACTAAGTATCATATTTAAGGAGTCACTGGAGTCGGGGGAGATTCCAAGATTCTGGAAACAAGCAAATGTGATACCTATCTTCAAAAAGGGAAGGAGGGATACGGCTCTGAACTATAGACCAGTTTCCTTGACCAGCATAGTTTGCAAAGTTATGGAGAAACTACTAAGGAAACATATCTCTCTTCACTTGGAATCCTTCAACTTTTTGTCAGTGAGGCAACATGGCTTCAGAGAAGGTAGATCAACAGTAACAAACTTATTAGAATTTTATGATGAGGTAAGCCGAATCTTAGAGGAAAGAGAGGGCTGGGCAGATTGCATATTCCTAGACTTCCAGAAAGCGTTTGACACTGTTCCACATGGGAGACTTATTAGGAAGCTGCAATCAATGGCTAGAATAGGTGGAAATGTTTTGGAATGGATAAAAACTTACTTAGAAGGAAGGGAACAGAGGGTTAGAGTAAGACACTCAGTGTCTAAATGGAGAAGAGTTAGTAGTGGAGTTCCACAGGGTTCAGTTTTAGGGCCACTTTTGTTCCTTGTATATGTAAATGACCTACCAGAGTCTGTAAATTCATTCATGAATATGTTTGCAGATGATGCAAAGATTGTGAAGAAAGTAAAAAACGAGAACAATGGTAGAGAACTTCAGGAGGATCTAAATAATCTGCATGAGTGGTCAGAAAAGTGGCTAATGAAATTCAATACTTCAAAATGTAAGGTAATGAGAATGGGTACAAGTGCAAGAAGGCCCAAGCTTGACTACTCGGTGGCTGGAGTACAACTTCAAGAGACAGAAAATGAGAGAGATGTAGGAGTAAACATTCTGGCAGATTTGTCTCCAGAAATACATATAAATGGCATAGTAAGGGCAGCATATGCATTCTTATCTAATGTAAGGGTAGCCTTCAGGCACATGGACAAGGAAATGTTCAGAAATATTTATGTAACCTATGTGAGGCCAAAACTCGAATATGCAGCCCCCTTTTGGAATCCGCACTTGAAAAAGCACATAGCTAAGCTTGAAAAAGTTCAAAGACATGCCACGAAACTGGTGCCAGAAATACGCAATCTCAGTTATGATGACAGGCTGAGGGAATTAGACTTACCATCACTCGAAGCTAGAAGAGTGAGGGGGGATATGGTGACAGTCTTTAAATTCCTTCATGGTTATGATAGAGTGGATAGGGATCGATATTTTGATATGGCTGGCTCTAGAACTAGAGGTCATAGTTTGAAGCTTCGTAAGAAAACTTCTTTGCAGGATGTAAGGAAATACTTTTTCAGTGTAAGAGTAGTAGATAATTGGAATTGGCTAAGCGAGCAGGTAGTTAATGCTATCTCAATCCATAGTTTTAAGGACAGGTATGATAAGTAACACTAAGTATAAAATGGAACCGATCAGGAGACGGGAAGATACGAGCTTTGGGCTCTTTCCCGTAAACACAATTAGGTAATCACAATTAGGTAATCACCTGCATTTGCTAGATATCAGCCTTTGGCCCCAGATAAATAAGCTGTTGCTAAGGAAACATTTAAGCCGTTGTTAAATATGGGCAATGTATACATAGACACAAGCCTTATTCCCCCTTGTAAGGTGGGTGGCCGAGCCAAGAAATGCGCATTCACCAAGATCCACATAAACACCTCAACCACTCCTATCAGCTAATTGGGGATAAAGGGTTGCCATGTCTCCCCCCCTTCAACAACATGCTAGGTGGGGAAGGATATTCTACAATGAGGCCCGACAGCCGCAGCTGGTTTACCCCCACCGCTTCATCACATGGCAACTCCCCTCACACCCATCCACCACAGTTCACTGAGCTAGCAGGTGTGAGAAATCCCTTTGGGCCACGTCATATATGCACAATCTTCCTCCACTCATTCCTATCTCTTGCAGGTACTCTTCCCTATTTCACTGACATTCCACGTGTATTCAGTGCTCTTTTCATGCCATCCATCCATCTTACTCTAGGTCTCCCTCTTGACCTAACTCAAATCACTTCTGCACTCCACACTCTCTTCACTAATCGTTCATCACTCATCCTTTCCATGTGTCTAAACCATCTCAACACTTTCTGATCAAACCTATCCGACAGCTTCATTCCAACACCCGTTCTCTGCCTGACATCCTCATTTCTTACTCTATCTATTCTAGATACACTAATCATACCTCTCAAACACGTCATCTTCATTACATTCAACTTGTTTCTTTCATCCTCTCTTGCATTCCAAGTCTCTGCTCCATACAATGCTGTCGGCACAATCAAACCTTCATATGTCTTTCTCTTTGCATTCATTCTCAAATATCTCTTTCTCATTACACTTTTTTGGGGGCAATGTACATCCCTCAATATCACCATGGGGTTCACCATACATATAGTTTCTAAACAAGAACCAGATGAATGGAGGGTTTGTGGTGACTTTAGGTTACTGAATATTGTCACCAAACCAGACAAGCATCCATTGCCTCATACTAGCAGTGCATCATTAAAACTGTACAATAAATATATATTTAGAAAATTTAATCTCCTCAATGCTTGCCATCAGATTCCAGTGAATCCATCATATGTTGAAAAGACTGCAATAATCACCCCATTTGGCTTATTTGAGTATTTGTGCATGCCATACTGCCTTAGAAATGCCCCTGCTACATTTCAACGCCTGATGGATAGCTTATTCAGAGATCTTGATATTGTATTCATATACTTAGATGATATCTTTTTTCTTTTCAGAGACAGAGGAAGACCATCAGAAGCATCTAAAGCTAGTCTTATGAATATCAAATCAAAACCATCTCAAAGTCTCTGTAAAAAAATAAGAATTGAGTTTTTCGAAGAAAAGATTGAATATGTAGGATATTCTATACCTTTAAAAGGTATGAAACCTGTTCCTCATAAAGAGTCTGATATTGTTAATTTTGCTAAGCCTAAGAATTCCTTTGCTTTACAAAGGTTTATTGGAATGTTAGATTTTTATAGGGGAATAGCTCCCCATTATGCTAAAACTGTTTACTCATTTACAGAACTTATAATATTGCAACCTAAATCTAAAGAACTTGAATGGAATCCAGAAGTTAAAGATGTTTCTATAAATGCTAGAGAGTGACATGACAATGCTTGCACTCTTGCATATTTTTCTAGCCATAATAATTCTAAACTGTACATTGTGACTGAGTGTTTTCAAGTTTCTACTGGAGCTGCATTGCATTAACTCTGGGATGAAAACCTTGTTCCTATAAAATTCTTTTCTAAAAAAAAAAATAAACAAAATAAAAAAAAAAGTATCAGCTCAGAGATGCTATTCAACTTTTGACCAAAAAGCTGCCTGCTGCATATCTGGCTGTGTTAATATCTAAGTACATTATTGAAGGACGAAATACTGTATTGGTTACAGATCATAAACCTCTTGTTTTTGCATTCAAATATCCTCATACAGCAAAGTCAGATAAGAAGCAACGCTATCAGTCCTTAATAAGTATTGGGTCCTAAGTCTATTAATTATATGCTAGGGAAAAGTAAATGTAAAGGTTTGTACTAATAATGAGCATATATCATGGCTTCCAGTTTATTGTTGCAAGATGGGTGCCGGTCGGCTCAATCAATATAAACATTAGAAACCAACAACGGGTATAAGTACAATGAAAACAAACGAGGTGCGATAAAGGGAATAACCTTATTATAAATAAAGGATTAGATCACGTATATCATAACATTCCTTTCCCCTAGAATTTGTAATACATCACATATAAAAAATAAATCATCAACTTCTTAAAACAAGGCACACATGAAAATTCTATATATGGAGTTCAAAACACTGTTTACAAATTAAGACGATCAGGGGGCTTGATATTTCTCTGAGACCTTCTCACTACTGGAGTCTGTATAAGTAACTCATCACATGCACTATTACTTACATCTCTTGAAGGTACATTAATAATATCTCTTGAAAGTACCCCATTTGTTTCTATAATATTAGAATTGGTTGTTAATTCACTAGGAACACTTGTTACAACAGGATTATCAGCTTCAATTTCACTTACAACAGGATTATCATAATCATTATTCAACATTTCATTATTAGACTGATTGAAATCTCCAAAAAGGTTAGGTTAGATTCGGAACTATCATTTTAACCGGTATTATTATGAATGAATGAAAGAGTAAGAAGAATAAATAACTAAATAAAAGTCGTATCCGTCGACATTATGTCCATCGGCATTTAGTCCTACAACCCTAATTACCATCGACATTTGCTCCTGATGACTGATGTCAGGAGTGCAATTGAGAATTACTGCAAAATACTTAGCAGCCTTTATTTGCAAAATGATATCCTGTAGAATAGTTTGACCCATTATATTAATAAGTTCAGTCTGGATTATTTTTCCTAAATAATGATCATGTATTTCCTTACTCTGGATTTTTGCAGATGATTTTGCATTACTGGGCCAAACTTTCCTAGCAACTCAACAACATCAATGAAATTTCCATTATGTGGTGTTCCTATGTGTTTCTCAGATCGCCGGAATGGTAAGTTAAAGTTTCTTTCTCCTAGGAACTATACAGTGGCTACCAGTTGCTCAGAAACTTGATGCCAGCATTTTGGTTCTTGTCTGATTAGTTTGTTAACCACTTCATCGATAGTTTTTTTCAGCAGGTAATCTTTGCTGCAGTTCACAGCAACTGAGCATTGCTTGCAAATGCATTTTGGAGTTCTCTTGCTTAGCTAGTCTCATATGAATGCTCGGTCAGTTATAAAAAACACTACCTGCAAGTGCACTTGTTGCATCATCAAAAGGTTTTCAGTAGTAATAGAAGATTTTATCACTTGATACAGAGTATATTAGTCATGGAAAATCTACAACTTCACCATTTGGTAGTTTTCTTGTGCAGTGAAATGTTGAAAAATGTGATCCACTCTCATTCTAGGAGGAAAATACTACTAAAATTGGAGGTGGTCCTTTTTCACTAAATAGTCCCTGACACTCTTAATTATCATTTCTTGCCATGTTGCAGGAGCATCTGTTAATTCTATTGGACTGGCAGATTTTGAATTCCCATTCTCCCATGCCTCAGAGGCATCAGCAGACATGTCAACAGGTAAGTTTCCTTGTTTGTCAGATTCAGCACTTCTGGAATGGCCAACTTTCATTGTCTTGCATAACTTTTTAGACTAGCTTCCTTCGGTGTTATCATCTTCACTGTGATATGGTTCTACTTGCTTTTCTACATTTTCTGAAATAGTTTTGCTGAATACTTATCTATTGCACCTTTCTCCTTTTCCGCTTACGCCTTTATTGCCTTGGCTATAGCACTTTCCTTACCACCATTTAAATATTTTCTGCCAATGTCTCTTAGTCTTTTACTCATATTTATAGAAACCAAAGATCCTAAAACAACATAAAAACCAAAAGGGCATCCCTCACAGAACTGATAAAAACATAATAAACTGTACTTGATGTCCGATCAATATATGTCATAAAGCATTCAGCAAACATAACATTATTACTGTCAAAAGTAACAAACTTGACTTGTATCCTATTATCTTTGTGCGGTTGGAAGCTAAAAGCCCACTCACAACTGATTAAAACCCGATTTCTTGCCCCCTTTCTCCAAACCGCAACATACAAAAAGAAATCAACACCTACACTGGGAGCTCCCGCTAAGCCTCCACAAATCAAGAATAAGGCAATTCCGTCTAACTACTTAACCAATAAAGCAAATCTATCACACAACTCAACCAACTCGACAACTCCACAAGCACTGCTCTTCACCCCGAACGTCCACCGAAAACTGTAAACAACATCCCATTCACAGTGTTGCCAAACCCTTCCATGTTACCAGATCCAAATTATACAAAACTATAAACGAAAACTATTGTCTCCACAAAACCACACTTTGTGAGTGCAGGGTATACATCTCATATGTTTGTAATGAGATGAGACTTAAATCATGAGTTGACGATAAGTTTACCTAAGTCTAAGACATTGTAGACATTAAAGGTTCCCTGCTGGCTAGTACAGTGGTAACGCGCTGGCTTCGCATTCATGAGGTCGAAAGATCGGTCCCCGTCCAAGACCGAGAGTTTAAGCTGTTTACTGGCTGGAACTGCTGTGGTTGGTCACCACAGTGGGGGGTTGGGGCTTGTCCCAGCTGACGAATACCCATTGTATTGTAATGGAAATAAAGGTTTATTATTATTATTGTTTACTTATAATTTGCTTTATTTTTGCTATTTCTTTGATTGATAATGGTAATAATTTAATATTATTGATGGCAAGATAATTAATTTGAGCGCATTTGTATTAAGGTTGTAGCATGAAGTTATTATGTAACTAATAGCCTTGTGCACCGACTGTTCACCATCCTCCTAAAAAAAACACTAAATCTTAAAAGGGCTTGATGTAAGTTAATAGGTATATGAGTTATTAAGCATGCGGTGTCAGTAAAATTATTATCTAAAATAAATCAAGTTGCTTTGTTCATATGCTTAATTGATTATATACTTTTTGTCAGTAATTAACATGGCATTTTTAATCTATGCTGCAGTAATGTATTATGTTCTTTATCTAATTTAACTTAATTTTTTACATTTCATGTATATTTTACTGCCATCTTAGTTTGAATATGATTTACTTATGTCAGTGATGTATAAGTATTGAAAATTATATTTGTATTAATAGTTACAAAAGTTTATTTTTCTATTGCCATCTGGAGCTGACCGCAGGGTCTGACAATATATACATTCACGAAGTCATGGGATTTAACCCAACCCACTCATATTCCTCAACCCCTCTTCACTCTCAAGAACATCACGCAGCTCTTCACTCAAGCAGTACATGCAGCTGTACAACTCTTTACCAACAGCATGGACTCTACTCCTAGGGAAGCTTTTAACCAAGTTGATGAAATTACTAAGAGCATCGTTGTCCAAGCTCTCACCTTGAAGAATGTAACAGAGTGTTGCACTCAAAGTCACCAGAGGCTGTTAGATGCCTTATTAGTTAATTTAGTAACTTAACTGTCAATTTTCTAACTAAAAAAATAATTCCCACTTCTTGACTTTTGAAGATTATGATTATTTGCAATTTATATCTTAGCTTATAGCTAATTTTGAATATACCTTATTTACTATTCTTGTATGTGTAGAAGCATAGTCCTGATATAAAGGCTGCTCCTACCATCCCATCTTTTCAGTGAGCATATTAGTGAGCCTATCAGATACGTTTTCTTTACAATTTTTTTATGATAAAATAGCTCTTGCTAAAAAAGTATTATAAAATTGTTCTTGCTGATAATTTTGTTATAAATTTGACCTTGCTGCTATGTCATTAGTCTGTCTAGATATATTTCAGTAGCTTCTTTATTATTTGAGTACTTAAATTCCATCTCCAACAACACAATGAACGTTCTAGAGATTGTTTACCAGTAACTTAACTTTCCATTATTATTCTGGTTTAATTTATTTGCTTCCACTAGTTGCACCTAAAATACTGTCTCTCCCTTGCATCTCTGCTATAATTGCCTGCCAGGGACCACCACTAAAGTAGCCCTGTATAAAATAAGAGCCAGTTACTGCTCTAGAAATATATCCTACAGATGACGTCATCAGGAGGGACATTGAAGCATCCTCATTTGGCGGCCAAACATCCCAGGGGCTGCATCTCGCCTCAGCAGTCAAGTTTATTTCAAACCTTATTTACTTGGTATCTTCACAGGAATTCATCTGGCACAACAAGGTGAGGGATAGTGTATGGTAAAGCTCATGGGTCAACCAAATTGCTTTTTCGAGAATTAGTTACATTCGTTACTGGCCAAATCCAACAAATTTTTTCTCAGATTCCATTCCCATACAAACGAACTTTTGTAGATTACCTAACTGGAATCTCACTTGCTAAAGTTAATTCCTTAACCTGGAAATTAGAGCTGATATACATTGCTAAGAAGTTTCTATTCATTGAATGTGATAAACAAAGATCTCATCCTCTGAAGATTGGCTATGAGCCCGTAAAAATCTATCCCTTCTCCTAACAAATTCTAATTTCATTTCACCCTTTTCTGTCATTGTAAATAAAGTCTTTTACATCAAAAACTCGTGAATAAAGCTATTTGCTATATAAATTGCAAATAATTAATCATTTACCTAAAGTGTTTTATGCTATAAACTGCAAATAATTAAAAGGCAATTTTACCCTGTTGGCTTTGCAAATATTTCCTGTTAATCACAATTTAATGAATGCATACTGTATTTATCTTGCTGAATCTTCATATGTTGGGGATAAAGTGTTTTGAGTTATAAGTTGCAAGTACTTCAAAAGGTGGTTTTGCCCCCCCCCCCTTTTTCATTGCAAGCAGTTCTTGATAACCAAAAGTGAATGAATACTGTATTTATCTCATAGATTCTTCCTTTATCGTAAATAGAGTGTTTTACCATATTAATTGCATATCAGTAATAAGCACTGCAACTTTTGTGGTTGCCCACAATTTAAGGAATACATACAGTACTGTATTTGTCTTGCTTATTCTTCATTTTTGGTGAATAAATTGTTTTCCTTTTTAATACCAGCAAAGAATTAATGGTTTTGTATGCTATTATGGTAGCATAAATGTTTCTGGTTAGCTGTGACTAACCAATATATCTTCATCCAGTAGAATAATATTGGAAACTCATTATATGTGTGCTCATGCTTTCAGTTTCCCATCATTAACAATGTGTCGTTTCTGCTTCTGCAATTGCGGTGTCCTGTATTCTACTCTGCATGTGTGACAGAGGTAATCGTCGAGTTGATGCCAAAGTCTTGGCATACATCTGTACTGAACCGAGTTCAGTACTTTGAGTCCCCTTAGTAAAACAGAATCTTAACAACTCTCCATTCCCCCAGCAAAGCACCAACATCCTCTTCAACAGACAGCTGGAATGCCCAGGGCTTGAAAAATAAAGTCCAACAACTGGAAGGCATTGCCAGGGCTGACAACATCGATGTCAAAATGGTTCCTAAAGCAACCGGATACCAGGGCTTCTGCCAACATTGGACTCCTGGGGAGTACAGAGGCAGTGCCATCTTCATCAAAAGAAACCTGCTTGTCATAGAAATCACTCAACCTGTCTACTGTGGCAAGGAGGTCCACGTCCTTGCTGTCAATATCAAACTACAGGGCAGCTGCATAGAATTCTGCAACATCTACAGACGGCACAACGGTGACTTGGACTTGTCCACACTCTTTGGCACAGCCAGCCGTGCTAACCTTGTAATAGGTAGCAATTTTAACATGCACTAGCCAAGATTCAGGTCTGAACACTCCTTTTTTTTTTCTTTTTTAAGAGAGTGACACCGGGGCAGGCAGAAACTGCCCTCATCAATATAGGCCCAGCCACGAGAAAATACCAAGACAATGGAAAAGAAAAAGGTTAAGGGCAAGGCAGAGATGAGGTATTGTTGCACAAAGGAAAATGACAGACAGAAAAAAACAGTCAAAGTAAAGAGGACCCAGAGATATGGAGGACTAGGCTCTGAGATGACGATAGATCTGCTTTTTGAAGGATGAAAGGTCATAAGAATTAGGAAAGACAGAAGGAGGAAGAGAGTTTCAGAGTCTAGAGGTAGATGGGAAGAAGCAGTCGCTGCACCGACCAATCCGCGAGCTACAAATCTCCACACAGTACCTGTGAGATGAGGCCACTTGGCGAGTGTTACGCCGCCTCGGCAGTGGAGGAGGGATGCAACTCGCCAACTTATCAGAGCAGCGATGGAAGCAGTAGTGATAGAAAAGCGAAAGGGAAGATACTTTACGGCGAAGAGAGAGAGAATCTAGGTTAGAAGTAAGAGAAGGATCATTAATGAGAGTGACTGCCTTAGATTCAACCCTATCAAGAAGATAAGTAAAGGAAGAAGCACCCTAGATGTGAGAGCAGTATTCTAAGCAGGGGCGGATAAGACCTTTGTAAATTTTAAGTAACTGCAATGAGAAGAAGTAATGACGAAAACGAAACAAAACCCCCAATTTTTTAGACGAAGATTTAGAAATTTGGATTATGTGATTCCTCCAAGACAAGTTAGAGGCTATATGGATATGTCTGCCTGCGCAGCAGGCAGACATATCATGAGTCTGCTGGACGACCAAGAAGACATCACCATGCTCAATGATCACGAGCCAATTCACAACAGAGGTGGAATTCTGGATCACACGTTCATCTGCAAGTCCCTAAGACAAGTCGCCCATTGGAGAATCCACCCTCTTGTCACGAGCGACCATTATGGGATCCACCTTAAGCTGACAGTTCCTGAAATCTTCCAAATCTCTGCTCCGCCTCCTCGATGGAGTTTCTAGAAGGCCAACTGGGGCTGATTCCAAAACCACCACAGCAATTGGTATTCAGCTTACACACCTCCAGGGGATATTGACCAAGCCAAGGCTGAACTAGTTAATGCTTGCAAGCTGAAGCTGACTCTTCTATCCCCCTCTGCAAACCCTACAAACTAATCATCACGACAGGTGGTACTACTTTGAGAGAGTCAAAGAACTCAAGCACCTGCTCAATGTCATCTGGAAAATGCACAAGAACTGTCCCACTGAAGACTCTTATCGTACCCTCCAGGTAGTCAGAGAACATGTCCATTAAATGACAAAAGAAATCAAGAGGAAAAAATGGCTTGAACGGTGAGCTGCTCTAGATGCCCACATCTCTGTGGGCCAAATATGGAGAAATATTAACTACTTTGCAAAGGGAAGACCTCCAAGAATGTCCCCCAGGGATCCCAGCAGGGTAGCAGAAGAACTCTCCACCAAATTATGCTTATGGGAAAGAGCCCCAAGCTCATAACCTCCCGTCTCCTTATCGGTTCCATTTTGTATATAGTGATACTTATCATACTTTTCCTTAAAACTATGGATTGAGTTAGCATTAACTACCTCCTCGCTTAGCGAATTCCAATTATTAACTACTCTTACACTAAAAAAGTACTTCTTTACATCCTGCAAAGAAGTTTTCTTACGAAGCTTCAAACTATGACCATTAGTTCTAGTCCTAGCCATATCAAAATATTGATCCCTATCCATTCTGTCATAACCATGAAGGAATTTAAAAACTGTCACCATATCCCAACTCAATTTTCTAGCTTCGAGTGATGAAAAGTCTAATTCCCTCAGCCTCTTATCATAACTGAGATTGCGCTTTCTGGCACCAGTTTCGTATCATGTCTTTAACTTTTTCCAGCTAAACTAAGTGTTTTTTCAAGTGTGGATTACAAAAGGGGGCTGCATATTCAAGCCTTTGCCTTACATAGGTTACATAAATATTTCTGAGCATTTTCTTGTCCATGTGCCTGAAAGCAACCCTTAAATTTGCTAAGAAAGTGTGGTCGAGATAAAACAAAATAATGTATGTCACTAACCTCAACTTAACTCCACCTGCACGTGTTGGGAGTTAAAAGTTCACTCACAACTGTTCAAATCCCGATTTCTTGCTTCCTTTCTCTAAACCACCACATACTAAAAGAAATCAACGCCTACACTGGAAGCTCCTGCTATACCTCCACAACTCAGTAATAAAGCAATTCCGTCTCACAACTCAACCAATAAAGCAAATCCATCACACAACTCAACCAACTCGACATCCCCATGAGCACTGCTCCTCATCCCCAAAAGGTTTGCCAAAAATGTGATTACCTAATTGTGATTACCTAATTGTGTTTACGGGAAAGAGCCCAAAGCTCGTATCTTCCTGTCTCCTGATCGGTTCCATTTTATAATTAGTGATACTTATCATACCTGTCCTTAAAACTATGGATTGAGATAGCATTAACTACCTCCTCGCTTAGCGAATTCCAATTATCAACTACTCTTATACTGAAGAAGTATTTCCTTACATCCTGCAAAAGAAGTTTTTTTTACGAAGCTTCAAACTATGACCTCTAGTTCTAGAGCCCGCCATATCAAAATATCGATCCCTATCCACTCTATCATAACCATGAAGGAATTTAAAGACTGTCACCATATCCCCCCTCACTCTTCTAGCTTCGAGTGATGGTAAGTCTAATTCCCTCAGCCTGTCATCATAACTGAGATTGCGTATTTCTGGCACCAGTTTCGTGGCATGTCTTTGAACTTTTTCAAGCTTAGCTATGTGCTTTTTCAAGTGCGGATTCCAAAAGGGGGCTGCATATTCGAGTTTTGGCCTCACATAGGTTACATAAATATTTCTGAACATTTCCTTGTCCATGTGCCTGAAGGCTACCCTTACATTTGATAAGAATGCATATGCTGCCCTTACTATGCCATTTATATGTATTCCTGGAGACAAATCTGCCAGTATGTTTACTCCTAGATCTCTCTCATTTTCTGTCTCTTGAAGTTGTACTCCAGCCACCGAGTAGTCAAGCTTAGGCCTTCTTGCACTTGTACCCATTCTCATTACCTTACATTTTGAAATATTGAATTTCATTAGCCACTTTTCTGACCACTCATGCAGATTATTTAGATCCTCCTGAAGTTCTCTACCATTGTTCTCGTTTTTTACTTTCTTCACAATCTTTGTATCATCTGCAAACATATTCATGAATGAATTTACAGACTCTGGTAGGTCATTTACATATACAAGGAACAAAAGTGGCCCTAAAACTGAACCCTGTGGAACTCCACTACTAACTCTTCCCCATTCAGACACTGAGTGTCTTACTCTAACCCTCTGTTCCCTTCCTTCTAAGTAAGTTTTTATCCATTCCAAAACATTTCCACCTATTCTAGCCATTGATTGCAGCTTCCTAATAAGTCTCCCATGTGGAACAGTGTCAAACGCTTTCTGGAAGTCTAGGAATATGCAATCTGCCCAGCCCTCTCTTTCCTGTAAGATTTGGCTTACCTCATCATAAAATTCTAATAAGTTTGTTACTGTTGATCTACCTTCTCTGAAGCCATGTTGCCTCACTGACAAAAAGTTGAAGGATTCCAAGTGAAGAGAGATATGTTTCCTTAGTAGTTTCTCCATAACTTTGCAAACTATGCTGGTCAAGGAAACTGGTCTATAGTTCAGAGCCGTATCCCTCCTTCCCTTTTTGAAGATAGGTATCACATTTGCTTGTTTCCAGCATCTTGGAATCTCCCCCGACTCCAGTGACTCCTTAAATATGATACTTAGTGCCACTGATATTGTGTTTGCGCATTTTTTAAGCACATGAGGGGATATGTCATCAGGACCTGTAGCTTTATGAACATCTAAATCCATCAGCGCTTTGCATACCTCTGTGGCTGTAAGGTTGATGTTCTCTAATACCGGCCCTTGAGCTTCTATCACTGCAATTTGAGGGGGTGGGGTATTTTCTAATGTAAATACTGACTGAAACTCCTTGTTCAATTCTTTGCAGATCTCTTCATCCATCTCAGTGATGCTTCCATCCGCTCTCTTTAGCCTTAAAACCTGTTCTTTTACCTTCAGTTTTCCTCTGATAAAGCTGTGGAAAAGCTTGGGATTTTCTTTAGCCTTCCTGGTGATGTCCCTCTCATAGTCTCTCTCTGCCTCTCTCCTTTTACTTAGGTAGTCATTTCTTGCTCTTTTGTAGGTTTGCCAGGCATTTATGTTTTTTCTCCTCCTATACCTTTTCCAGCATTTGTCTCTCCACTCCTTAGCTCTTTTACACCCATTATCGAACCATTTCTCTCTGGCATGAATTACACCTACTTTGGAGACAGGTATGCAACAATCTTCTATCTTCCCATATTTCTCACAAAAGATGTCATACATTTCTTGTACAGATTTGTTGTAAAATAAGGTTCTCCAGTCAATAACTGCAAAAAGCTCATTTTGATGTAATCTCCTTTCGGATAGTTCCTCCTCATGTCCTCAGTGCCTCTACTCTCAGGAAGAATATCTTCAATGATATACTCCATCAACAACACACAGTGGTCACTCTTTCCAATTGGTGGTTCATATTCAATTTTTTCAATATCCAACACATTATCTGTGAACACTAGATCAAGTAGTGATGGCTCATCCCCACCCCTGGCCCTTGTTGGTTCCATTACATGTTGGTGTAGGAAATTCCCTTGTACGCAATCTAGGAAACTTGCCCCGAATGAGTCCTCACCACTGTGTGGGTCAAGATTTATCCAATCTATCTCTTTATGATTACAGTCTCCCATAATCAAAATCCTACATTTTTTTTCCCGTGCCATGTTAACAACTGAGTTTATGACTTCAATAGTACCTATATGACTTTCCTCATAAACTTCAAGCCTATTTTGGTTCCTTGGTGGGTTGTATACAACAGTTATTATAATGCTCTCTGACCCAATATTTATGCGAGCAACAAGAAATTCCTTGAACTCACTTTCTATAGCCAAGTTTATTTCTTCAACTTGAATCCTTTCACTTATGAGCAGTGCTATCCCTCCACCAGTCCTCTCAGATCTTTCAACCCTTAGTATTCTGAAGCCCTTAGGAAAAACTGTGACACTGTTTACGTCCTCACTCAACTTAGTCTCTGTAATTGCTACTATATCTGCCTTACTGTTGTGAATCCTATCTTTTAATTCTACTGCCTTACCAGCTAATCCATCAGCATTTGCGTATAACAATCTTAATGAGGCCCCATCCCCTGATCTTCTGTCATTATCTTCTTTATCTCCCCTTTGTCTGGAAGAACTCTGAAATGAAAATTTTTCTTCTGTTCTTCATTTCTTTCCTCATTTAACCTTCTTGCCTCTTGCAACAAGTTTTTGATCTTTCCCATCTCTTCCTGTGTTCTGTATCGTCTAATGAACACTTCTTTGAATTCTTGAAGGTCTTTTAGACTTTTTTTTCTCAACAATATTTCCCTACATGTTTCCCCTCTCTCAAAGGTTACTTTTGTTGGTCTCGGCTTTCCTTCCCTCGAATATTTACCTAGTTGGTGTATGTTTACAATATCGTCAGGACCACAAACTACTCCAAGCTTTCTTATCAGGTCTACAACCCTAGCTTTATTTTCTTCAAGCCTCCCCTGCCATGTTGGCTCCTGGGATTCGCTTATGCCTGAGATTACCACTGTATTCTCCTTATCAAGTGCCTGTCTGATGAGTGGGTTTGCCCTTTCCATCACAACGCCTTTCATTTTTTCGATTACTGTCTCTTTATAGTCAACTGTTTGTATGTTTTCCAGTGCCACCACCTTTACAGCCTCTTTTACTGCCACATTCCCCTTTAGTGCATCAGCAAAGGAAGTTTTCATGGCATCATTTTCCATATTCAGCTCCTGGAACTCTTTTCTGAACTGTTCAATGTTTTCCTTAATCTGGACATTCCAAGCAGCAATCTCGTCTCTCTCAGAAGAGAGCAGTGAACTAACATCTAATTCCTTTAGGTTGTCATTCAGCTGTTTGTTTTTATCTTGTTGTTTAGAAATTCTAGTTTCTAGTTCACTCTTTTCCCCTTCCAGCTTCTTTATTTTTTTTTCTAGTTCCTTTCTCTCCTGCCCTTGTGCTTTATTTGCTTCCTCCAAAGATCTTATTTGCTCTCTGAGTGTTTCATTCTCTTTCATTTCTCCATCCATATTCCGAATTTTTTCATCAAGGCTTATAACCATTGTCTTTAAATTCTTGATTTTCTGTTTAAGTCTCCTAATGGCTACCCCTCCTACCGACCCATGGATGGGAGAGGTTTGGGACAGAGATGGCGTCATTTTTATGTTCTCCCTCTCACAGAATATAGAAAGAAGAAGAGAAAGATGAAAAAAAATGAGAACAACTTTTAATTAAGCTTCACACAGAATTTTTATGTCTCCATATAAGTGCTATTTAGTGACTCAGTTTATCTCTTTTCTGGTAACACACATCTTAACTTAAAAACTTGACCATGGTAATTTAAGGATAAAAAGAAAAAAAAATGCAACAAAACAAAAGTCAAACCTGAAGGAAAATTCGAATTTGCGTATGAGGAGGCACCCACCTGTTTCTGCTATATATTCTTCCTAACTGATAAACTCACTTGCTAACCAAGATATGTTATCACAGGATTAGACTTTTGTCAACCAGTGTTACCGGATCCAAATTATACAAAATCATAAACAAAAACTATTGTCTTCACAAAACCACACACTCCTTTCATCTTAAGATTACTAAGAAAGCCACCAGCTCCCCCCCCCCACCAAGAGATGACCACCCATCTCTCAGCACTACTCCTTGCTTGATGATTTCTCCACATAATCTCTCATCCAAACTGGTCGTCATCTTTCTCGGTTCAGCCGCTGTGGAACTTCATTCTCCTGTACTTCAGTTGGCCCTTCATCCTCAGTAGATGAGTCCACCATTCTCCTAATATCCAGAACGTGCCGAGACATCCCATCTACTGAGATATTATTTCGGGAATTTACTTTGGTCACAGTACCCCTTCCCCATTGCGACGTGCATCTTGAGTTTGGCGTCTTTACCCATAACTCATCTCCAATCTTGACGGAACCTGCCACTTCATCTCCTTTATCTGTCTTTGGCACCTTGCTTGGATGTCGCCACTCATACTTGAAGACAGCTTTCTGTGGCACAATTCCTTCATGCTGACCTGATCTAGGGGACATATTATACCAGAAGACTGCTTCCAACAGCGACACCTGAGCCCCCTCCACCATGGCCTTGTTTGTTCGATGATGTCGCTCCACAATTCCATTCCCACTAGGCCAATACGCAGCTCTAAATTATTGGTTGATATTCCATTTGTCAAGCATCTCCTTCAAAGCTTGTAATCTAAAGGCTGTACTGTTGTCTACCAATACTTCATCAACAGGCCCCCTTTCTAAGAATAACCCATTCAACATTCCTGCAATTTCCTCTCCATTTTCTGCTCTTAGCTCTCTCCAAATGGCCACTCTGCCTGGTCCGTAATCAACCATAGAGAAATGCAAACCTTGCCTGTTGTTTGTTACATCAAGAGCCAATCTCTTCCAGTTGTCTTCCACTCTAAATCCCCTGACCTCATGCGTAACTGGCGGAGGATCGATCGACTGGCACTTGTCGCATCACCTAACTACTTGCCGGAACTTGTCTCTTGTGACTCCTGGATCAACCTTCCTTGCTACAAACAGAGTCCTATCGACTCCCATGTGGTGCATTTGATGTAAATCCTCCACATTCGGCACTCCTGCACAACATACTCTGACCTCTTCTGACATCTCATCTGAAATTCCTAACCAGGCCTTCCTCACCCTAGGTAACACATCTGCCTTGTTCTTCTCTGACTGCACAATATATAGGCGCAACTCCATCCCAAACTCCTCTATCAGCTCTCGCAAGGTTCCCTTGGTCCGAATCTGTGGTCTGCTGTTACAGTCAACTTCAACCAACCAAATACTTTCACCGAGTCCGTCTTCACCTCAACATCTCGCAGTTCCCACTTCACAGCTAGATTGACTCCTTTCATTACAGCATCCAACTCTGCCATGTTGATATGGTCATAGTCCTCTTTCTTTCTCAACCATACACCATCCTCCACAGTCTCATTGTCAATCTCTAAGATTACTCCTATGGCAATACTGCTTGCACTGCACCACACGGCACCCTTACCTGACTTCGGGGCATACCATCTCCCTCTCACTGGGTCCTCTTGTTTCACTCTCCTTATATTCTCTTGCAGCATCTCCATCATTTGCTGCCCAACCATGTCTTCCCATCTAATGCCCTGTGCTCTCCTCTTAACGTAACTACAAGCTACCCATAACCAACCTGCCACAGGATAATGGCCTACCAATTTTCCACACACAGATAACAGCTCTCTCTTACTTAAGTCTTCCTGCACTTCCAGAATCTCATTACCTCTATGGGAAACGAGCTCACCATTCTTCCCTGTTTCCAATCTCAAACCCAAAGCAGTTCCCCCTTCTAGTGGCTCAGTTGGTTTCATAGCCAGCCCATACAGATGCAGCTGCTCCACAACTTCTGATATGCTAACCTTGGTCTCTTCTACCAGTATATCTTCAATATACAAGTTTGTGGCCACTTCCATCCCTTTCCTCTTGCTTAATACTGTCTTGATGATCTTGGTGGTGAACTTAGTCCAAAGCCCAGCCTTGTTAGGCAGTATGTTCTTCCTCTATAATTCACGAGACTTCCACAGCTTCTCTGCAATGTGGACTTGCAGGTTGTGACAGAGTGTTTTGCTCAAAGTAACCAAAGGCTGTTAGATGCCTTATTAATTAATTTAGTAACTTGACTGTTATTTTCTAACTAAAAAAATTAATTCCCACTTCTTGACTTTTGCAGATTATGATTATTTGCAATTTATATTTTAGCTTATAGCTAATTTTAAATATACCTTATTTACTCTTCTTGTACGTGTAGAAGTATAGCCCCGATATAAAGGCTGCTCCTATTTTCCGTCTGCTACGAGCCAAAAACATTCTGGATATTGTTTACCAGTAACCTAACTTTTCATTATTATTCTCGTTTTATTTTATTTGCTTCCACTTGTTGCACCTAAAAAATACTGTCTCTCCCTTGCATCTCTGCTATATATGCCTGCCAGGGACCACCACTAAAATAGTCCTTAAATTATATCAGAGCCAGTTACTGCTCTAGAAAATGTATCCTACAGATGAACTCACCAGTGGGGACAATGAGGCGTCCTCCTTTGGCGCTCAATCTTCCAAGAGGCAGCATCTCGCCTGAGCAGTCTAAGTTTATTTCAAACCTTATTTACGTGGCATCTTCACAGGAATTCATCTAGCACAACAAGGTGAGGGATAGTGTATGGTAAAGCTCGTGGGTCAAGCAAATTGGTTTATTTTCGAGAATTAGTTACATTCGTTACTGGCTAAATCTTACGGATTTTTATTCTCAGATTCCATTCCCATACACACGAAATTTTGTAGATTGCCAAACTGGAATCTCACATGCCAAAGTTAATTCCTTAACCTGTAAATTACAGCTGATATACATTGCTAAGAAGTTTCTTTTCATTGAATGTGATAAACGAAAATCTCATCCTCTGAAGACTGGTTATGAGCCCGTAAAAATCTATCTCTTTTCCTAATAAATTCTAATTTCATTTCACCCCTTTCTATCATCGTAAATAAAGTGTTTTACGTCAAAAACTCGTCAATAGAGCTATTTGCTATACAAATTGCAAATAATTAAAAGGTAGTTTTACCCTGTTGGCTTTGCAAATATTTCCTGTTAACCACAATTTAATGAATGCATACTGTATTTATCTTGCTAATTCTTCATATGTTGGGGATAAAGTGTTTTGAGTTATAAGTTGCAAATATCTCAAAAGGTGGTTTTGCACTCTTTTTTTCATTGCAAACAGTTCTTGATAACCAAAAGTGAATGAATACTGTACTTATCTCGTAGATTCTTCCTTTATCCTAAATAGAGTGTTTTACCATATTAATTGTTAATCAGTAATAAGAATTGCAACTTCTGTGGTTACACACAATTTAAGGAATACATACAGTACTGTATTTGTCTTGCTTATTCTTCATTTATTGTGAATATATTTTTTCCTTTAAAACCAGTAAATAATTAATGGTTTTGTATGCTATTATGGTAGCATAAATATTTCTGGTTAGTTGTGAATAACCAATATATTTTATCCAGTAGAATGACATTGGAAACTCATTATATGTGTGCTCATGCTTTCAGTTTCCCATTATAAATAGTGTGTCATTTCTGTTTCTGAAATTGCAGTATCCTGTATTCTACTCTGCCTGTGTGACAGAGGTAATCATCGAGTTGAGGCCAAAGTCTTGGCATACGTCCATGGTGCCGGGAAACGAAATCGTGCTCACCACCTCCGGGATTCGAGGCAGCATGTCATAAAATTTAATTTGAGAAATTTAATTCAATTCTTTTAATGTCATTGCATTTCCAAAATTAAAAGAAAGTTGAATTCTGAGTTTCATTTAACCGACTAATGGTAATAGAGATGGGGTGTTCAAGTACAAATATCTGTCCTGTCTGTTTGTGAGCTCTTAACCGAGCTCGGTACTTTGAGTCCCCTTAGTAAAACAGAATCTTAACAACACTCTAGCATCCTAAACCCCAACAAGATTGGCGCCCGAACAGGGACCCAAACAGACAGACTGATTTTATAAATTTATTTTTATTTTGCTTTTTAACATTGCACATGAAACCCGATTACCATTGGCTCGATTATTGAAATGAATGAATCTTAGGCTGCACACGAAAATTTTCGCGCTAGAGACGTTGCGGATAAGAATTTTTTTTTATTTTCAATATTAATTATGGTAACTAATATTTTCTTGTTTCCCATGTGGTAAACAATATTTCAGGAAATCTACATGAGATTATGTGGTAACAGCCTTAAGAAATTTTGCATGACGAGAAGACGTGTTATTTAAAATTTCATTTATTTGCGTGATAAGATTGAATTTTAAAGCATTCGTGTTTTATATATCCGTTAAAGGGTGATGCTTGTTAGGAATTGTTTATATTTCCTTGGGATTTAGGAATTGGGAGAAGGCATATTAAGTATTTTTGCTTATAATTGTGTTTTATATTCAAGCATTGACTGCTCATAGATTGGAAGAAAAACTTTGGTGTCATTTATCGAGCCTAGGCTAAGCCTTTCATGTGTCTGAGTTGTCACTTGAAAATAAATTTTCTCATTACTAGTAGAAATGTGTAATCTGGCTGCCTAGTAGGCTGTTAGCTTATCGTTGGTGTATTTTGCATAGGATCTGTGCCCTTTTGGTAACACTCCAGAATTTTACTTACGACATTTTATTTGTGGGTACTGCCATATACGCGCTCATACGCAGGCACGACCGCTATACTGTACTTGTTCGTATTACTTACGACATTTTATTTGCGGGTAATGCCATATACGCGCTCATACGCAGGCACGACCACTATACTGTACTTGTTCGTATTACTTACGACATTTTATTTGTGGGTACTGCCATATACGCACTCATACGCAGGCACGACCGCTATACTGTACTTGTTTGTACTCTCAGGTACTGGGTGCTAGTCGGTAAAATTCGTTATTGCTCATTCCTTTCATTTGCACCATAACTGCAGGTACTGCCACGTATTGCTGTTAAGCAGGCACAACTGCCATTCTGTATTGCCAGTGTTTCATGCACTGTTTTGCAACATTTTGTTGCTGTTGCACTTGATTGTGTTGCTCATTCCTTTCATTTGCACAATAACTGCAGGTACTGCCACGTATTGCTGTTAAGCAGGCACGACTGCCATTCTGTATTACCAGTGTTTCATGCACTGTTTTGCAACATTTTGTTGCTGTTGCACTTGATTGTGTTGCTCATTCCTTTCATTTGCACGATTACCGCAGGTACTGCCTACATATTGCTGTTAAGCAGGCACGACTGCCATTCTGTATTACCAGTGTTTCATGCACTGTTTTGCAACATTTTGTTGCTGTTGCACTTGATAGTGTTGCTCATTCCTTTCATTTGCACCATAACTGCCACGTATTGCTGTTAAGCAGGCACGACTGCCATTCTGTATTGCCAGTGTTTCATGCACTGTTTTGCAACATTTTGCTGCTGTTGCACTTGATTGTATTTTGAGTCACTTTTATGGTGAGGTTTTGAGATCACTTTTATGTTTAAGTTTGAACTGTGGTGTTGAAATTTTTTTTTCTCTCCTTGGCGTTGTGTGGTTCTATCATTTTTTTTTTCTACTACTGCATTGTAGAGATTTGTTTTTTTGTGTGGTTGCTTTGGCACTTCGTTATTGACTGTTTAGGAAACAAACATGGAAACCATCAAAACATTCGATGAGGAGTGTTACCTGGACATAATGATTGCTAGGGGTGAGAGATACGGTTTTTCCCCAAGACAGAAGCTCTTCGAATGGGCTCATGAGAAAATGGTTGAACGCCGAAATAAGCTGGAGAAGAGAGCAAGTGATGAGGCACAAGCACAACGTGATGAGGCACAAGCACAACTTGATGAGGCACAAGCACAACGTGATCATGAGCTTGCGCTTGCTCGGCTTCGAGCGGGAATCCCAGACAGTAGTCCTTTATCCGGAAATAGAGATTACAGGAACGGGAAGCACAAGAGCCCCTCGCAGAACTTCAATCGTCCAGGTCCTCCTCCTCACACTCCTAAGCCTTATTACGGCCATGCACCCACACTCAAGAAGGATGACCCGGTAAGACCTAAGCCTCAGCAGTTCAGAGGCAAAGGCCATTACTCTGCTCCACCTTCCCAGGGTTTTCAGCCAAACTCTAAGAGCCACCACGTTCCCTCACACAGCTGCGGCCCACATAGCCGTCTGGCCACTCACTCAGCCCATGTTGTGGAAACAGGGCCAGAAAGGGCCAATGAGGATAATGCCGAGGAACCACCACACAAACTTGCCAATGTGAAATTCATCGAACATGATGATCTGGAAATGATCCCAAAATGCCTAGAAACCATAAATGGTGTGGAAGCTGAGATAGCCCTTGACACTGGGGCCAATGGCATACTTGTTGACGAGAGATTTGTCAGGGATGAAGATTTTACCAGCAAAGACGTTTGTGTGCGGGTTGCTGAAGGAACACCCCAAATACGACGCTGCTGTGTCATTAACCTGGATTGCAAGTACTACAAGGGAAAAGCCCCAGCTGTGGCAATGATTAGGCTTATGTACCCTGTCTTGATTGGTCGTGCACTGAACCTAGTTTCTACTTTCCAGGCCAACCTCTACCATAAGGACATTTCTCGTTATAACTTCCCTCGGGGGAAGTCACATGAAGCCATTTCAGCAGCAACTCCTGGCCTCGATGCCAAGAATTTGGACGATTCTCTGACTGACTCCGTTGAGTCTGCCGCAGTTAGTAAACGTAATGTGGAACACGGAGTGTTTACCCCTCCTTTACCAGATGATGCACCTCTAGAGCCATTGAAGTCCTGTCCAGACTTTGCCAAATTGCAGCAAGAGTGCCCCAGCCTCAAACGCTGGATGCAGCAGGCCACGGAGGGAAGGACCTTCACGGTGAGAGGAGGAGGCCAGATCACTTACGCCCTTGAAGATGGAGTACTTCGTAGGCATGTGATTAAAGATGGCCACACCTTTAAACAGTTGGTGGTGCCCGCTTCGTTGCGCCGCCAGGCTATGTATGTGGCACACCATTTACCTCTGAGTGGACACAGAGGCAAAGCAAAAACTCGGCACGTCCTTCAGAAGGCTTTTGCATGGCCAAATATGTACACCGAGGTAGACAGATGTGTAGGCTCCTGCCCTGTCTGTCAATCCACCTCAACGGCACCGGTACCGAAAGTTCCACTGGGTAAAGCTCTCAATGGAGCCATTTTCCGAGGTCGCTATTGACATACTAGGTCCTATTAATCCAGCTTCGTCCACGGGGAAACAATTCCTCCTGGTATATGTTGACCTGGCAACAAGGTACCCAGATGCAGTGCCACTGCCTTCTATCACAACTGAAGCAGTCGCTCATGCCCTATTTGAAATGTGCTCCAGGGTTGGCTTTCCTGAGCAGGTCACTTCTGACAATGGAAGTCAGTTTACAAGTAGGCACTTTGAGGCTTTCTGTAACCTTTTAGAAATGAAGCATATTCGTACGAGTGTCTATCATGCCCAATCAAATGGAGCATGCGAACGCTATAACGGGACATTGAAGCGATGTTTGCGCAAGCTAGTGATAGATATACCTAGGCAGTGGGACAAATACGTCCCTGCTGCACTTTTCTCCTTCAGAGACACGCCCCACGACACTACTGGATACTCGCCTTTCGAGCTGATTGGTCATAAGGTCAGAGGCCCAGTAGAATTCTTGGCATAATGTTGGGATTCATCTACCATCGAAGATGACGATAGGGACGTCCATGAGTATATTTTGAAGTTTTCGTCTCACCTCAAAAAGGCTTGGAAAACTGCACAATTAGCCATTAAGGGTCACCAGCACACTGCCAAGCTCCTCTTTGACAAGCGTGCGTGGCGTCGTGCCCTGACACCCGGAGATCGAGCTCTGTTACTTCTTCCAACAGATACCCGCAAGCTAATGCTACACTGGAAAGGACCGTACACTGTGGTACATCGGGTGACCCCTGACAATTATGTGCTAAATGTTGATGGCAATAACCGGAAATACCACATTAACCAGCTGAAGCTTTATTGTGAGGATCCGGAGGCCCACAGGGATCCTGCGCTGGTGCTCTCAGCAACCCCTATAGATGCCCCCAGCATCAACAGACCCTCCGTGGCTGCAGCAACACAGGTGCTCCATTATAGCCACCCCTTACTTCCTATATTGGAATACTCCACCCTTGCAGTGGAGACAGACTTACTGGAGTGGAGTTTTACGGAAGAAGCCCCTCTGGCCGCAGCCACCGCCCTTGCAATTGAAGACATAAGCTTAGCTTTTGATGATGGTAAGGATCCTGCCATTCCCACACACCGAAAAGAAAATGTGAGTAATTGCATTATTAACTCCAGACTGCAACCAAGTCAACGGGAACAGCTGAACAAGCTTTTTCCACAAGATATGGTCTATACCAGTTCAGGGTCATGCCTTTTGGTATGGTAAATGCCCCTGGCTGCTTCAGCAGACTCATGAGGATAGTACTACAGGATCTCGACAATGTTTCGTGCTTTATAGACGACATCCTGGTGCATTCTCAGGATTGGTGGTCGCACCTCGAGACTCTCCGCAGAGTTCTCACTCGTCTGAACCAGCATGGACTTCACTTAAAGCCTTCCAAATGTGAGATTGGTTTCACACAATTGCAGTATCTCGGCCATGTGATTGGAGAAGGAGTTATGTCCCCTTTACATGACAGGGTACAAGCTATTAAGGATATGGAGAAGCCTGCTACTGTCACTCAACTGAGATCATTCCTGGGTAGTGTCGGCTACTACCAACGGTTCATTCCACACTTTAATACTATCGCTGCCCCTTTGCAGCAAATGACCTCCTCGAAGCAAAGTAAATTCTCCCCTGTCCAATGGACAGATGAAGCGGAGAGAGCATTTTTCAAGCTCCGAGAAGCATTGGCGGGTGAGCCAGTATTACAACTGGTAAACCCTGATCTTCCGTTTATCTTGCAGACCGACGCCTCAGACGAAGGCCTGGGTGCCGTGCTCTTGCAAGCCCGATCAGACAACTCAGCAGAAGTAGCTCCAGTGCGATATGCAAGCCGCAGGCTTCGCCCTGCAGAGCGAAATTACTCCACCGTGGAGAAGGAAGCTCTAGCTGCATATTGGGCCATAAAGAAATTTGAAGTCCATCTGTATGGCCAACATTTTACACTGAGAACCGACCACCGACCTCTCCTATATTTACAGACTGCAGACAAGCTAAATCCTTGCCTGAAAAGGTGGGCACTTTACCTGAATCTTTTCAAATTCACTGCCCAACATGTTCATGGCAAGGACAATGACCTTGCTGATCTACTAAGTCGACGGTCGTTACCCTCATATGAGGAAGCTGGTGCTGTTAGCCTAAATTTGACTAGTCGGTAAAGATTACTTCTCTAATGTGTTGTTTATTATTTATGTTTATCTTTGTCTTTAATACTGTACTGTACTTGTTTATTTTAGCGTACAAACGTTATTCCTAATGGAAGACGAAAAAGATGAAGAATAATTTTTTGATTGTAGTTTTATATTTCCCTTTGTGGGACTCTGAAAGCCAGAACATGGCGGAAACATTTTAGTTTAGTGTTGAATAGCTGAAACTGTTTTAAATCCAGTCGCCAATGTTAATGACGACGTGGTTCAAATTTTACATTTGCGTATACTGTATTTTTTTTGTATATTATATTATTGCCTTCTTGCATGTGAAGCATTCATAAACTTAAATATTGATATTCACTTATATCTAATTGTGATTTAATTTTCTTAAAATTTGAATTTGATCACATTTCTTTTATGTTTTGCATGTCATTTATTTTGTTTACAAGACGTGTTCACTTTTCCTAATAGTATGATATGTTCCAGTGGTGGATCCCATTCTTATTGTTCATTTGTTCTTTTCCATGAGAAGGATATCTCATCCCTCATAATAACTACTGAATTCACCGTAACATCCTCTGTTCTTTTTTCGCCTTCTGTAGTAGAATTTTGCTAAATCAATATTCTCTAGAAAGGGCCTTTGTGACAGTGTGTTTCGCTCAAAGTAACCAAAGGCTGTTAGATGCCTTATTAATTAATTTAGTAACTTGACTGTTATTTTCTAACTAAAAAAATTAATTCCCACTTCTTGACTTTTGCAGATTATGATTATTTGCAATTTATATTTTAGCTTATAGCTAATTTTAAATATACCTTATTTACTCTTCTTGTACGTGTAGAAGTATAGCCCCGATATAAAGGCTGCTCCTATTTTCCGTCTGCTACGAGCCAAAAACATTCAGGATATTGTTTACCAGTAACCTAACTTTTCATTATTATTCTCGTTTTATTTTATTTGCTTCCACTTGTTGCACCTAAAAATACTGTCTCTCCCTTGCATCTCTGCTATAAATGCCTGCCAGGGACCACCACTAAAATAGTCCTTAAATTATATCAGAGCCAGTTACTGCTTTAGAAAATGTATCCTACAGATGAACTCACCAGTGGGGACAATGAGGCGTCCTCCTTTGGCGCTCAATCTTCCAAGAGGCAACATCTCGCCTGAGCAGTCTAAGTTTATTTCAAACCTTATTTACGTGGCATCTTCACAGGAATTCATCTAGCACAACAAGGTGAGGGATAGTGTATGGTAAAGCTCGTGGGTCAAGCAAATTGGTTTATTTTCGAGAATTAGTTACATTCGTTACTGGCTAAATCTTACGGATTTTTATTCTCAGATTCCATTCCCATACACACGAAATTTTGTAGATTGCCAAACTGGAATCTCACATGCCAAAGTTAATTCCTTAACCTGTAAATTACAGCTGATATACATTGCTAAGAAGTTTCTTTTCATTGAATGTGATAAACGAAAATCTCATCCTCTGAAGACTGGTTATGAGCCCGTAAAAATCTATCTCTTTTTCTAATAAATTCTAATTTCATTTCACCCCTTTCTATCATCGTAAATAAAGTGTTTTACGTCAAAAACTCGTCAATAAAGCTATTTGCTATACAAATTGCAAATAATTAAAAGGTAGTTTTACCCTGTTGGCTTTGCAAATATTTCCTGTTAACCACAATTTAATGAATGCATACTGTATTTATCTTGCTAATTCTTCATATGTTGGGGATAAAGTGTTTTGAGTTATAAGTTGCAAATACCTCAAAAGGTGGTTTTGCACTCTTTTTTTTCATTGCAAACAGTTCTTGATAACCAAAAGTGAATGAATACTGTACTTATCTCGTAGATTCTTCCTTTATCCTAAATAGAGTGTTTTACCATATTAATTGTTAATCAGTAATAAGCATTGCAACTTTTGTGGTTACACACGATTTAAGGAATACATACAGTACTGTATTTGTCTTGCTTATTCTTCATTTATTGTGAATATATTGTTTTCCTTTAAAACCAGTAAATAATTAATGGTTTTGCATGCTATTATGGTAGCATAAATATTTCTGGTTAGCTGTGAATAACCAATATAATTTATCCAGTAGAATGACATTGGAAACTCATTATATGTGTGCTCATGCTTTCAGTTTCCCATTATAAATAGTGTGTCATTTCTGTTTCTGAAATTGCAGTATCCTGTATTCTACTCTGCCTGTGTGACAGAGGTAATCATCGAGTTGAGGCCAAAGTCTTGGCATACGTCCGTGGTGCCGGGAAACGAAATCGTGCTCACCACCTCCGGGATTCAAGGCAGCATGTCATAAAATTTAATTTGAGAAATTTAATTCAATTCTTTTAATGTCATTGCATTTCCAAAATTAAAAGAAAGTTGAATTCTGAGTTTCATTTAACCGGCTAATGGTAATAGAGATGAGGTGTTCAAGTACAAATATCTGTCCTGTCTGTTTGTGAGCTCTTAACCGAGCTCGGTACTTTGAGTCCCCTTAGTAAAACAGAATCTTAACAACACTCTAGCATCCTAAACCCCAACACAGGTAAGCCGACTTCATCAACTGTAGCAGAGGCTCACTCATCTGCCTCCACTCCCTCAACGTCTCACTGCAAACATCAGTAGCGTTATCTCAAGTATGAGACATAACGTATTGATTAAGTTTGCGGTAGTCCAGTACTGACCGAACTTTGTTCTTGTTTGGCTGAACCAATGCCATCAATGGTAGCACTCCACATTCTACTTCCATCCCCCATGGCACCAGTATACCTTCATCGATCCACCTCTCCGTCAAATTCTTTCCAAACATGCTCTCTCATTGCACTCTCATAGCAACCCACCTTGTTCTTTAACACCGGCAGCCCGTCTTTCAAATACCACTCCACCACCAACTTAGTACCATCAAACTCTGCAATGAAATCCTTGTCCACAATCTTGCACAGACTGGCCTTCTGTTCTGTGGCTAGCTTTCCTATCAACTTCCCATTTTCCTTGGCTTTCACTTTTCCTGCCACCCTTTCCAGCCCTGCATTCACAGCTGTCACTGCACACCTTATCCTGCCTCTTGCTACTTGCGAAATGTTCACTGATACCGGCACATTGCCAAAAACTGCAAATCCATCACGAATTGTTACACCACCCAGTCTGTTAATCATATCCATTCCCATTACTATTTCTATGCCACTTATCACCTTAGCAAATACAAATGCTGTAGTTCTCAGGTGTATTCCTTGCACTGTCAACTCTATCTCTTTACTGCCCTATCATTCAGTCTGTCTTCCATCTACCGTTACTAACCCTTCTACCTTCACTGTGCCTTTCCCCACCAATTGCGAAGCACACACTGTGATGGAACAACCTGAATCGACAAGTGCCCTCACCTTCCTTCCTCCCATACTAACACTGATCACTGGCAATGAAGATGGAAATGCCTTTAGTTGTCTGAGGGGGTAGCTTCTGGCACAGAAGCTCCCCCTTGCCCATTTCCCTGCTCACAGTGGCTTGCAAAATGACCTTCCTTCCCACACTTGAAGCACATTATTGGTGGTCGTGGCTCCTTGCACTCTCTTGCCATAAGAGGCCCACCACACCTGTAAAAGCGACCTTTGAACATTTTATTTTTTCCTTTCCTGCCTCCTTGCTGGCCTTGTGATGGCAAGACCCCCGGCAACTGGGACCTTTGCTGCCATGCCATCAGTGAAGGTACTCTGGCCGCAACTGCTGCAACTTCTTGACCCCCATCACCTGATGTTAGCACTCTAGCTAATGCAATTAGCTCAATCATATCTAATGTTTCAACATCCTTTGTCTGTTGAAGTTCCATGGAGATCCAATCTAGGAAACCAGTCACAAATGCCAGCTTTACGGACTGCTCCAGACCCTCTCCCTTCCATGCTGCTAATCGCCAGATCTCATTTCCAAAACTATCCATTTGCTCACCAGTCCAATGTGTCTTCCTAAGCCTTCCATACGCCTCAAACATCCCTTGTGAGCCAACTTTAATCTGCTCTCGATCTTCTTGGCATCTAGCTGATCATCATCACTCATTTTGAGATACAGAGCCAAAGCATCTCCTTCCAGGTACAAAGGCATAAAACTGGCTAAATCCTTAATTTTCACTAATCTCGCCACCAACTCGGCTTCTTTTAGCCAGTCAACCACATCACCTTGGCCATCAAATTATTTCATCATTTCACCACACAATTTGCCTTTTCCAACCATAGTGATTTTTTGACAGCCTAGATAGCTTGTGGTCTAGATAAAAAAATAATATATATCACTTACCTTAAATTAACTCCACCTGCACGTGTTAGAAGGTAAAAGTCCACTCACAACTGTTCAAAACCCAATTCAATCTTTGCATCATCTGCAAACATATTCATGAATGAATTTGCAGACTCTTCTCCATTCAGACACTGAGTGTCTTACTTTAATCCTCTGTTCCCTTCTCTTCTAAGTATATTTGTATCCATTTCAAGACATTTCCATCTATTCTTGCCATTGCTTGCAGCTTCTTGATAAGTCTCCTGTGTGGTACAGTGTATAATGCTTTCCGGAAGTCTAGGAATATGCAATCTGCCCAGCCCTCTCTTTCCTGTAAGATTTGGCTTACCTCATCATAAAATTCTAATAAGTTTGTTGCAGTTGATCTACTTTCTCTGAAGCCATGTTGTCTCACTGACAAAAAGGAAACAGGTCTATAGTTTATAGTTTATAGCCGTATCCCTCCTTCCCTTTTTGAAGATAGGTATAATGTTCGCTCGTTTCCGGCATTTTGGAATCTCCCCTGACTCCAGTGATTTTTTAAATATGATACTTTGTGCAGCTGGTATTGAATATGCACATTTTCTAAGTATATAAGGGGATATATCATTAGGACCTGTAGCTTTATGGGTATCTAACTCCCTCAGCTCTTTGCATACCTCTGTGGCTGAAAGGATGATGTTCTCTAATACCGGCATATGAGCTTCTATCTCTGCAATCTGAGGAGGTGGGGCATTTTCTACAGTAAATACTGACTGAAACTCCTTGTTTAAATCTTTGCAGATCTCTTCATCCGTCTCAGTGATACTTCCATCCACTCTCTTAAGCTTTAAAACCTGTTCTTTTACCTTCAGTTTTCCTCTGATAAAGCTGTGGAAAAGTTTGGAATTTCTTTAGCCTTCCTGGTGATGTCCTTTTCATAATTACTCTCTGTCTCTCTTCTTTTACTTATGTAATAATCTCTGCCAAGCATTTATGTCTTTTCTCCTATACCTTTTCCAGAATTTGTCTCTCCATTCCTTGGCTCTTTTACACTCATTATGAATTACACCTACTTGGGTGACAGGTATGCAGCAATCTAATATTGTCCCATATTTCTCACAAAAGATGTCGTACATTTCTTGTACAGGTTTGTTGCTAAATAATGTCCTCCAGTCAATAACTGCATAAGTTCATTAATTTTGATGTACTGTAATCTCCTTTTGGATAGTTCCTCGTCCTCAGTGCCTCTACTCTCAGGCAGAACATCTTCACTGATATACTCTATCAACAACACACAGTGGTCACTCTTTCCAATTGGTGGTTCATCCTCAATTTTTTCAATATCCAACAAGTTATCTGTGAATACTAGATCAAGAAGGTTGGAGTAAACTTCAGGAAACTGAGGCCCTCATGTTGCATCTACTACCATAATTTATAGAATTACACCATTTAGGATAATTTACCCCTGCTTCCGACCTCTTTTGTAAAACATAAATACTTAATTATGAAAATAGGCCTACTATATATTTTTCAACAGATATCTACATGTGCATAAATATGTAATATAGTCATTTAATCACATGATACTAAATAGGTTTATAAATACTTAAAAGCTGTTACACGTTTATTCACATATTTTTTTATGTTTTGTTTATATTTTTTTATATTTTCTTATGCTAATGCTGTTCTTTTATTAGCATATTATTTCTTTTAAGTACAGTAAAAAATTTCAAAATATAAATAGTATAAATAAACACTACCAACTTTGCAAAAACTCAAGAAAAATTATTATCACTGCTGTTCTCCATAAAACATGAAATGTGGTATAACATATATATATTACAATGTGTTCTTGTGGTACTTGATAACCCAAGAATAGATTTCACTCTAGTGCAAAGCCCTCTTTGATGGGGCCCAATTGGGACCAATTGGTCCAATAGACTTAAGGCTGTCCCTGTACCCCCACCTTTCATCCACCTCTCTCTTTGCCTCCCTCACCACTCTCTTCATTAACCTCCTCTTTACACAATTCCTTTCATATGCCTATACACTACCTACCTTATACTTCCACCAATTAGTCTCCTTCTGCACACTGCCTCGTCACACTTCACAACTTCCTCCTCAAATCAACCTCATTCTTCTTCCACTTTCACTCCACTTTCTCTTTCACTATATTCCACACATTCCTCAGACTAGCCTTATGCTCACATTCTTTCTCTTTCTTATTCAATACACTCACTATTAGCACCTCTCTTCCTCTCTTGCTTCTCCACTTTCCTCCCACTCTCACTCTACTTTCCTCTATATAATTATCAGATATTCCACCACTAACTCTGCTCAGTACATTCACATCCAAAACTCTTCCAATCACCCTCCTGTCCGCCACAACATAATCCATTAATGTTCTGTCAACTACTCTACCATTATCTACTCTGACACACATATAATTGTGCACATCTTTTTTTTTTTAATACAGTATTATCAATCAACATCTCTCACTCAATACACATTTCTATGATTTTCTCTCCACACTCATTCCTACCAGGTACTCCATACTTCCCAATTACACCATTCACTAGCTCATTCCCATCTCCCATCAACACCACACTCACTTTCACTTCCATGTCTTCAACACACTCTCATTCAATTTCATCCAAAATTCTTCTCTCTCTTCTTTCACTACAAAGACCATATGCACTCACAAGCGCCCAAACCTCACAACTCAGACTCATGTTAGCCACTGTTATTTGAGACTATACGTCCTTCCATTCCACCACACAATTATTTATCTCTTCACTTACCAACAGGCCCACTCCCTGTCTTCCTTTCCCTCTCTCAACTCCAGACACCCTACCTACCACACTCCCAAATGTCACCACACCATTCCCCTTTATCTTAGTTTTGCTCAGTGCAAGTACTTCCATCTTTCTCTGCACAAACATACTCCCAATCACCTCCAACACATCCACACACATTCAGAGATCCAATTACTAGGGTTCTGGCTGGATCTCTCCTGCCAGAATACTCCGGCATTTCTTGATCACTTGTAGGATGAAAAATAAAGAGGAAGAAATTTCTAGTCCCCCTGTTCTGCCACAATTAGTTGACTTTTACAACACAGAGGGGAACATGGAGGAAGTATTCTACTCCCTCCCTCAGGGATGAATAGAAGTCAATCATAATGAAGTAATTGCTGTGTTCTAGTGAGTTCCTTGCTACCCAGTGAGTATGTTATGTATTTATTAGTTCTATGCTATAAATTGTATTACAAGTAGAAATAAAAGAGAAATGGTGATTATTTTCATGTCTATTTCTCTAATTTTTTTACTCTTGACATACATCACACACCCTAATATGAAAATTGCAGAAGAAAGTATGCAAATGCTGCTGCCTCGCTTTTCATTTTTTTTATTTCTATGTATATTATAAGCTCTTTTGTCCACAAAGAGGTTAACACCACAGCTTTATCAGAGGAAAACTGAAGGTAGAAGAACAGGCTTTAAAGCTAAAGAAACTGGATGGAAGCATCATTGAGACGGATAAAGAGATCTGCAAAGACTTGAACAAGGAGTTTCAGTCAGCATTTACAATAGAAAATAGCCAACTCCCTCAGATTGCAGTTAGGAGCTCATGGGCTGGTATTAGAGAACATCTTGTTTTCAGCCACAGAGGTAAGCAAAGTGCTGATGGAGTTAGATGCCCATAAAGCTACAGGTCCTGATGATATAACTTCTTATATACTTAAGAAATGCGCTAAATCAATATCAGTGGCACTAAGTATCATATTTTAAAAGACAATGGAGTCAGGGAAGATTCCATTATGCTGAAAACAAGCAAACATGGTACCTATCTTCTAAAAGGGAAAGAGGGATATGGTTCTGAACTATAGACCAGTCTTCTTGACCTGTGTAGTTTGCAAAGTTATGGAGAAACTGCTAAGGAATCACATACCTCTTCATTTGGAATGCTTCAACATTTTGTCAGTGAGACAACATGGCTTCAGAGAAGGTAGATCAACAATAACAAACTTGTTAGAATTTTATTATGAGGCAAGCAGAATCTTACAGGAGAGAGAGGGCTGGGCAAATTGCTTATTCCCAGACTTCCATAAAGATTTGACACGGTCCAACACGGGAGACTTAAGAAGCTGCAACCAATGGCAAGAATAGGTGGAAATGTCTTGGAATGGGTGAAAACTTACTTAGGAGGAAGGAAACAGAGGGTTAGAGAAAGACACTCGGTGTCTGAATGAAGAAGAGTTAGTAGTGGAGTTCCACAGGGTTCAGTTCTAGGGCCACTTTTGTTCCTTGTATGTGTAGATGACCTACCATAGTCTGTAAATTAATTCATGAATATGATGAGGTTGATGCAAAGATTGAGAAGAAAGTAAGAAACGAGAACAATGGTAGAGAAATTCAGGTAGACCTAAAGAGTCTGCAGGAGTGGTCAGAGAAGTGGCTAATGAATTTCAAAACTTCAAAATGCAAAGCAATGAAAATGGGTACAAGTGCAGGAAGGCCCAAGCTTGACTACTCAATGGAAGGAGCAGAACTTCAAGAGACAATGGATGAGAGAGATATAAGAATAAACATACTGACAAATTTGTCGCCAGAAATGCATATCTATGACATAGTAAGGGCAGCATATGCTTTATTAGCAAATTTAAGGGTAGCCTCAGGCACATGGACAAGGAAATGTTCATATATATATATATATATATATATATATATATATATATATATATATATATATATATATATATATATATATATATATATATATATATATATATATATATATATATATATATATATATATATATATAT